>LJIJ01003224.1:0-20444 GCA_001718145.1 Orchesella cincta | reverse complement strand
TGTTTGCGTTCACATTTAATGTTATTTTCTTCTGTCATCAATCCCGAGTATGAGTTGACCCGCAAGAACAGATTTTGACAAAGGCCGAAAAAGGATATGTCTTATTATATATTGCTAAAGGGTCTTTCACGTGAACTAATATGCTTTTCAGTTGTGAAATACGGATTTTTGCTTTCATCTCAATTTGGGTTAACAAGTTTATTTAATTAAGTATTTTTCCCTACAAGTGCTATTTAATTATGCTGAAGGTACACTGAGAATATCTTGTCCTTGTCACAAGATCGCCACCAACTGAAATTACAACGTAGATCTTTCCTGGAGCACCAATAACAAATACGACAATGTAGGAGAGTACACAGTTTCCGGAGTTTGTATCCAATGTTTTAAAAAGTTCTTTTAATCGAGCTGTTTTGATTGGTTTCATAAAATGAAATAACGAATCTTCAAATTCATTATTGGTTTTCAGTTAAAATTTCAGATTTGGTAGAAAAAAGATCAGCAATTGGTTCGGAATTAACGGATGTTACATTACTGAAGCCAGTCTCCAAAGTTTACATCAATTTTACAACACCCAAAAATACAAAATCACAAAAAGCCGGTGTCTTTACTAGCAGGAGCTTCAGGAAATGGTTATTTCTGCTTGTAAGGGGAAACAAGGCGACGGTCGGGATGAATGCCGTCCTTTCTCTGGAACTCGCGAACAACAACTGAGCTCGAAAAGTGCTTTCTCTTTCCATTTTCTTTCCCTTCCGCCGAACCCAGCACATGGTTTCAAGTAGAACTCTGCTCTTTAAAAAACTAATAGTTTCTCGCTTAAAGGGCATTACAATTTTATAATGATAAAGGCAGCTATCTTTTACCCCCGAAAAGCCTAACGAGAAATTGGTGAGGGTGATTCACCGTAAATTTTGTATGTGTCGTTGCTCAATGATAAGCCAAGCAATCAATCAATCAATCAAGCACATGTAATAGAAAAATGACGGAAAGAGTAAAGAGACATTTATTTGAGAATTTTATCACACATTTGTTAAAACATCTCCCGGTTCACAGTGGTTGAGCTGAGGAGTTATATGTATGTCTCCACACGACCAGTTTATCATGCAAGTGTAAAAGCACGCAGATGTTTTCTATGTAAATCCTAAACCGCGTTCTACTTTGTTCTTTACACAAACGTATAAGTCGTAAAACAAAAAAACTGTTATACAAAAAGTGAAAGTATTCGTACAAACGATAGAGTCGATGCAAGTTGTCTTGTTTTCAAATCATACAACTCGAGCTAAAAGCTCAGCACAATGGATATCCATGTTAAATATTAGCAATAAAACTTACCTGACCATCTTTTTTATGTGGTAAGTCTCATATTGCATGTATTTTTCCGCCTACATAATAATTTAAGTATTCCATGTGCGCATGTATGATTTTTATGGGAGACCAGGGATTTAAAATAGCCCATTCCATGGATATCATACTAAATTTAAATTTGGTCACATAAAAAGCACGTATTAATAATAGTCACGATCACTCTTATTTAATATCTATATTATCTTACGGTAGTGGTGTCAAATTTAAAGTTTTGTATTTCCCAAGCCGACCTCTTCCCACTGTATGGCTATTATTTACTATTTTCAATGTAAAATTTAAATCACCATCCTTGATTCCATGTTCCATTCAGCAGCGCATTTTTTGAGTTTTGATATTGAGTTGCAAATAGATTTATCTCAATTTTTATTGAGTTTGTCTCAAGAAACGTGCCTGTATTATCTTCTCTGCTTTCATTTCACATTTCAACATATTCAAGGATGGCAAAAAACGTATGTAGTAACATCAATTTCTATAAACCAAGATTCCACTTCATACCATGATGATTTATGTATGAAGTAAGATCTATAACATAAAAGTAGTATTGCTTCATCGAATATAAATTTTCACTTAAGATGCGAATTCGATTTTGAGGCTGGAATGGGAATGGTTGATCCTAGAATTTTTGAAACCCTTTGGGATTGCCGTCACCCACGTCTTTTTCAACTGGTAACTCTACGGGCATATTGAACTACAATGACTCAAACTGCAACGGAAAGTAATTTTTTCCTTTCTCAATTTACTGTACTTGTATACTCGTTGTTGCTCAGAAAGACTCAATGTACGAAAAAGTCTATTTTCATGGAGAAGTCTACGAGTGGCTGACTAAATGTGGGGAAAAAAGAGACAATACTGTGAATCCATTACTCCTAAACGTAAGTCGCAGAAGGCTTACCCATTCTCAAACTTTCACATCCAATTTCAAGGCTGTAAGCTACTATTTCTTAGAAAAATTTCGTCACAAGGATTCAATGATGTGCATACATAAAAGCAAAGGTAAGAAGGTCAGTTTCTGCATTCCTGGTTTTACGAGCTGTATCGCAACCTTAACAATCTCCAACAGTATAAATGATTCTCAAATCACGAAGCGACGTGGACATCCTTCGAATAAATGAGGCTAATAAAGCCAAGCCATTCCCTCAGCCTGCTCTGGGAACTATCAAAGGCAATAATACCCCAAGCCGCTAAAATTGCAGCATCTCAACTAAATCGTATATGAAACCTGACAAAATAAATCCCCGGAGATTATGAGAGAGTTTGTGGTTTCTTCAGCTTCTTCTGCAAACACTCATCAACTTAATTTTATTAGCACTCGCGTAGCTTTTCAAATGTCTGAATTATTTCATTGAATGCAAGACGCCAATGCCAACTACACTGCAGTATTGTTACTGCTGAATTGACACAGCAAAAATTTCCAATATAAATCACGACACAAAATCAAAACGATGTTGCTGTCCTTGCTGGCGTTCAAAAACCTAATATGTTATTGTGAAATCCCTGTGGAGTTGTGACCAACTTGGTTGTGGTTAGAGCATCTATGCTACGTGACAGGAAACCCGTGAGCATATTATCGAATAGATATTTCTTTATTTGTTTCCATATCAAACTGAATACATTTTCTCATAAACCACAGCTGTTGGAGATACAGAATTTTTGCATCTAAAATCCTTCCTACAAAATTCATGCGACACAACGAAATTGCAGTAGTTGACAACTTGTGTGCATGTTTTTAATTACAATATGATGAGCACTAAATCTTATGCGCAAAACGTTCTTATATAAAATGTTGACGGTTTGATTCTCTTCAACGCGTTTGAATGAACTTCAACAATTTGCAAAATATATGAACGATACAAAAGTCGAAAATAAAAACAAAAACATATACAAGGCATTTATATTTCCCGTTGACTGATGATTTTATGGTTGGGTTGTTTAGGTTCAAATTAGCAAACTAATAAATATAAATATATGTTAACGCGGTGATCACTGAAGATCATACATATTTAGGCATTTATATTTCCCGTTGACCTTTATTCTTTTCTATTCATGAGGCTACAAGATTGAAGCAAGAAATAGTTTTTTTCTGACTGATTTCTTTACCACAAATTTTTACAATATCGCTAACTTCTTCTGATTGCGTCCAGATTAATGAAGTTTTAGGTTGTTTTGAACAATCTGTTTTCCATCTAATAGAAGAACAGTGGCCATCTGTGTTGGAACACAGTAGCATTCCATTTTTAGCTCAAAGGCGCATCATGTTGCTTAATGGGCTACCTAAGCAATTAAAACGTAGTATTACGAACTTCTGGATGCACACATATTGCGACCTGATGAGTAGACAGAATGATACGCAACCAACTCGGCAGGTTTGCAAGTCTGGTTAACACTTTAGTTCATACAAGCTCAGTCACGTCCGAAGTTTATCCCTGAACAAAAAGGAACCTGTAATAGAGCAGCAAAAACTTCCAACATCGGTAAAGGTGAAAGCTGATTCCAGTTATACTGAATTTTAGAAAGGCAGTACAGCTACAAGTTTTCTATCTGAGCATTAATGTGTCTAAAAGTTGATTGTAAGAGAGTGAAAGTGAGCAATATGGACGTCCATTCTATTTAGATGATGATGATGAAATAACGACGTGGTAATGACTTTATGCTGCCGTTTGTGAAGTGAAATAAAAAAACGCTTCTGTAGGAGTTTTCAGCAAATTTTGCTTACCACATCTGTTTTAACCTTTTCAATGTTACTGTATCTTACTTATAAGCATATGTTTGGGTGTTTGAAATTTAATTAAAAGTCTTTTGAATGTTTTCTGCAAATAACAGCAGAATGTTTGAAAAAGGGAGTCAGTCGATTTTAAATCAGCCCTGTTTCTGCAGTTTTCTTTTACATAAAAAGATTTACTTATGCAAACTATTCAAGCTCAAATGTTCGCCATTGAGATGGGTAAAAGAATAAACAATATGTTCACGCGCTTATGTTAAAGTTCTCCATACCGAATTTTGATTTCTACAAATCTCTCCTCAGTTTGGAATTCAAACATTCTCTCACAATAAGAAAACATGGGAATATGGAAATACCGAAGTATGCCATAGTTTCAAATTTGATTCAAAATATTGTTTGCTTTCTCCCAGTGCCTCCTGGTTTTGAACAGTGGGCCAATTTAGTTGGTGATGAAAACTAATGGCGTGATTACTGTGATCATAGTTTACGGTCAGTTTCCGTATCACTGAAGAAAGCAATATCGTTGCTTCCGATGTATATTTACGCGTACTTGATTCTGGAGTATTTTTACTTACAAGGAAACTGTGGAGTTGGTTGAGCTCCGACTTGGATGCAATTTTGTATGCAGAATTCCTTTATAGTAAAAATAACATATGGGAAGTAAGGGCTCGCAGTGGCCAGGATTTTTATTTTATGAATTTTAGCATTTTTTAATAGGAATTAAATGTATGTTTGTTTGGTGAGTATTCTATAACAGAATATTTTTCAATCGGTAATTTAATAATACAATAAAATTCTGAAAAACACTTTTAAAGTAGGAAAGCAGCTAACTAGCATGCAAATTTGAGAAGCAGGGCGATTGAGGGTTCAAGTTGGTGTTTGCAAGTAAGTATGTGAAGCAAATACAACGTTCATGAATCATTGCTCAATAGACTTACTGTAATATAATTCACTTTGTTTAAATCACAAGCCCATTGACTGCTTAGTATGTGAAAATTGACAGATTCAGCATTTCTAAAATTGGCTTCTTAAAATAATCAATAATGTTTTTTACATAAAGATATTCTGCATGCAAAGTTTTATCCAAATCGGAGCTTAACCAGCTCCGTTGTTTCCTCGTAAGTAAGAATTTGAAACCAGGGAAAACCGGATGGACCCAAAATTCAGGAAGCACGGGGCTTTTATTTGTGCAAAAACGCATTAAAATAATGTTATGAGCATAAGCACCTACCTGGGAATCGCTAGCCGTAAAAGTGAAAGCACTTCAATAATGGCAAGGTGCCAACACGGCCAACTACTGTGGATACTTTTCAAACATGAACAAAATCTCAATGGAAGTCTTAAAGAGTGGTGCAAAAAAAGCTAAAACTGAGACTTTACATTTTGAAAACCAAATTAGGATACCTTTAGAGCTCAAAAAGGTTACATTGAAATATAAATGTTAGATTCCAAATAAATTAGCTGAATTTCTTTGAAAATGCACCGGAGGTGAGGATGAATAAGATTAATGAAATAATAATGTCATTGTTACACGTTTATTATTATTAATGCATATGGAGACTTGAGCACATTACAAAGATTGGCTTTTAGGATGTGTGTCCAAATGATTTTATTTCTCCTTTGACAAGTATTTCTACAGTGAGTGATAATGCGTGTCATTCTAGCCAATCTATTTTACGACGTGAACAGTTTAGTTGTTCAGGAAGTGAATGTACACTTGATCGACTTGATCTCTGTGAACCCTGAGATATGTGGTCTCCCAAATCTCAAAAAATTATCAAAAAATGGGAACAAGGAGAAAACTACACAAGCTTTAAAGAACTACGTCCATAATCTTGACTGTATTATTCACGTTTACAACAAATTTCAGTTCATAAAACGTCGTTTCACACGAACTCCACAGAGAAATGTTTGAACCTTTGTGAATCCTACAATTCAGTTTACTTATGTGACACTCAAACTTGAGTTTTTTTCAAATCGGATATTTGCAACCAGTTATGTACATAAAGTACATACATTTTATACGATTAGTTATGCTATGCTTATTTAAGGAAAAACAAAAGCATTTAACCCAAAAAGCGCCAAAACTGAATTACTAGGTTCATCTTCGTAGTCCCCAGTTTGTCTATAATTCCCCCAAAATTGGGAAAATCGACGAATAAATGTTTTAAACTAAGACTCTAATCATTGTCATAGGGATTGAAGGTTTTCGGAATGGTAAGTCTCAACGGATTTACAATAGTTTAACTCCAATACTCAGAATGGCGATAATTCATCAGCTTCGGGAGAGCACACAATTGAACTCAACGCTCTGAAAAACTGATCTGGTTTGCCTTCATGAACATTTTCATTTTCGTAGGAAGCTAACCAAACTCTATTCTGAAAACAAACGTCGAGATAAACCGGGATTTTTTTCGAGTTTCGTCAGAACCTTTTATCAGTTGTTTGGCAAGAAAATATTGAAAATAACTTTTATTTCTTGTTTATCTTTCATCCCCAGTGATTTTAAGATGAAAACCAGAAACACTACCAACAAAGAATAGAGACCTCGTGCACTTACGTTATTAAACTTATCTGGTGTGGGTGAAAAACCTCCAACTGTAGGTCAAGTGAATCTATTTTTAGCTTAATAAAAATATGTGTAAAAGCTCACGAAAAGATGAAGACAAGAAGCTACTTATTCCAAATGGAGAATTCAGCAAAATATGTCGAAGGAATAATTAACATCGCGATGACAAAACCCCTTTATTGCTCGCTCGAGAGAAAGTATCACCCTGCGACGATGTATGACTTCTGGTTAATTTATTTTACGATGTAAACGGTCTATTTCTTCCAGAAAGAGAGTGAAATTGTAGTTGACTCGGCCCCCATGGACTGCTTTAAAGCTTACATGATTTGTAAAAGGGGTTTAGAGTGTAACTTTCGTCCATTAGGATAATATAGGTTGAGAGTAATTTTACAGTCTGGTCTTAACGTATGTATAACTATTTTAAGTGGTTAGAGTGCTCACATTTCATAATGCGTAAAAAGTAAGTTCAATGTTGGTCAAGGTTATAAGAATTTGCATTTTTCGTTTTTTGTTGTTGTGAAGATTTCACGAAAGAATGCTTTTGTTGAATATTTTATATAAAATATATATATTGATGTGTTTTTCATGATAAACTAGATAATCTATGTATATGAATAATTAAAAAATTTGTGAGCTGGTGAAAGTAAAATGACTGAACTCCGTTGTGTTAGGCAAATAAAATCTGAATTTAAACGCCCGTGTTGTACAAGTTGCAACAAAGTGTTTTGATTTATTCACAAAAATGTTTTGCATAAATGCGTATGCGTTGCCTATTAGGACTGCTCTGATCCTACCTCACTGGTATGCAGGACGTTTTTAATGATGCAGCAAGAAACAAATGAAGATCCGTATTGTTTTGTTTTTCACTCTCGCAATGCAATGTATGAAATGCTTTCACTTTTTCAGAGAAAGTCGGCTGTTTACATGAGCTTCGTCATATAAAACATTTTTTAGCCTGTCTCTCCCGCTTCCTCTAAATTAAATATTTCAAATTTTTGCGTAGGCATGCCTTTGATACTGCATTAAGCGTATGAATTTTCTGGAATTATTACTACACGTAAAAGTCATTTCTGGCAAATGAGGCATTTCAATTTGTCGTTACCGTTGATAATGAAAGTACTTGGCTTATTGTACCAAACATTGAAGTTACTCATGTGAAGAAAGATTTTATATTTTGCTATCTATTGTCAGCAAGGAAGTTGTGAAAATAAAACTTCCTGATGGGACATCCTTTTTAATTATATGAATACGCCAAGAATGGAATAAAAGCGTTTTTACAGCATTTAAAACATTTTGGATAAACCGCCTGTGCACATTTAGAAATAAAACAGGCTTTATTTCTACAAGACATGTTCAATTTAAAAAAAGGAGTATATCTTACCAAGGATATCCACGCGGAACTTCGTTTTCCTTTTTTTTACTACAAAACTCATTTCCACTTGGTATAAAAATGTGTTGTTGTTCTCAACTTCACAGGTTTTCAGCTCTACAGCTCATCTTTTAAATCGTTTAACGTCCGGCTTTAAGGAAGGAATTTAAAAAAGGAAATGACAAAAAATTGTATTCAGCGCAGCTTTAGTTTTATGATTTTTATTCCAAATTTGCATTTTCTTAAACATATGCCCGTGTTTATGCAGTTTTCGTGCTTCGTTTGAAAGTTTTCTTGTTAATTTATGGAAATTAAAAATTTCTCATTATTTCTCAAAAGTTTATTAATCTTCCTTTATCACTATTATTTTTGTTATAAGAAAATATCATCAGTTCAGTTGATTATACAAAAGAATAAGCTTTTAAACGCGAAGAAGTGCTGAGTACTTCCAACTTGGTGTTGCTTACAGTTTAAAAAACTGGTGGGTGAGAACTTCATTAAACAAACTGTTGTTTCAAACTTTTTCTTGTATTTTCTTACAAAAAACTCACCAAGATGAATTTAATGAATAAATTTACTATTCTGGGCGTTTCTTCAGCACACACAACTCAAAAGATACCTGATGACTCTTTCTTGACAAATTCCTTCCAGAAACGCCTCTCATGGCTACACTACTTCTCCTAAGACTACGAAGATAAGATGTTGCTGATGAAGCAAAGGTAACAGATGGATTTCCAGGATCTTGTCGACAGCCGAAGCAAAAGATGCATCGAAAGCATCTATTTAAATAGCTGCCATATAATAGGGTTGAGACACGAGTTGGAGACGGCTGTCACAAAGAGGGCTTCCCGTATTCTTGGATCAACCAGCCTATCGGCTGTCTCAAAGTCGAACATGTACCTGAAATGGAGTTGTGTTTGATTAGGCACTAACATAATTATGTTCTAAAACTGAGTGAATCTAGCCGTCGAGTATAATCTGGCTTTGGGAAATTGAGATTTCAACTTCAAACACTGAACACTGGATGTTGTAAAGTGAAAACATTGAGGAATTGAGGAGAAAGCTGCAACATTTTCTCCATCTGTTCACTGACAAATTGGGAAACGTTTATGCAAACACTTTATCAAAAATCTGGTATTTCCTGTTAATTCTGAGAGCTAGCTTGGTTTGCTACTTCCAATTCAACGAAAGTAGTGACTGTGAAAGCTAAGCTCTTGAATAATAATAAAATTTGGTTATATAAGAAAACTGAAATAATTTTCCAGATGAGAGTAGGTCTGAATTTACAATATACTTGAAAACATTTGTGAATGAAGTATGAATATAGTAAAATAGTTCAAACTTAACTTGTTTCAACTCACCACAAATTCATAACTACAAAAGGTGTCCAACAGAGAACAAAGATGGTCACAATCAACATGGATATCCACATTGCTTTATTTTTTGCTCTCGTAATTTGACAAGCATTTCCACTCTGTCGCATGTGGTTGCTGTTGTTTTGTTGCTCTTGTAAAAGAATAAATTGAATGGCACATTATTTTTAATTTGTCAAACTTTCACAAGAAGTATGATACCATAAACTAATCAGTTGAGCTACAAACGTACGAATGAAGAGAGTGGGATGTCTTACTTGAATTCTGATGTCGTTCCTCACTTCCCTTTCTTGAAATGGTATAAAAGACCAACGCATATGTAATAATGATGACAACCAAAGGAGCAAAGTACATCACCACGAGTGAAAGCAGGTTATATAAAATCTCCATGTTGAAGCTAGGAAAGTAGTGGGAGTTGGTGCAGAACCGAAATGAGGGATATTGTGGATGCTTCTGGACACTGAAAACGACTATCTGAAAATAAAAAATATTGCGGTTTTACCACAAATGTTGTAATATCAAACAATTTGATTCCTGTTTCTTTAAACTTATTAAATACTTTATTTTATTACGGAAATACTTGCTTGTGGAGATGCGAATAGAAAAGAAAACGTCCATGCAGCAAATAACATTTTATGAATCCGCTTCATTCCTCCAAGAGATCTGAGTGGGAAGACAATGGAACAAAATCTGTCCATGCTAATGCAAATAATCACCATTGAGCTCAGGTACAGTCCAAACGTTCTCACAAACTGAACGGCTTTACAAAGCGTGTTTCCACCATACCACTTGACGGTCAGCCGCCAAAATACTTCTACAGGAATCACAACAAAGGTCACAAACAAGTCGGCTAATGCGAGATGCCAAACTAGCAGTTTAATTCTGGAGGACCGCTTGAACCGCCTTTTCCATAGCTCCCAACCCAACGAAAACACTACGTAGAGGTTTCCCGGAGCACCAATCACAAACATGACAATATAGGCAATCACACAATTTCTCGAGTTGGCACTTAACTTTTTAAAAAGTTCTGATATTCCAATTGTTTTTATTTTCTCCACAAGATGAAATAATGAATCTTCGATTTTAGTATCTGTTTCTGGAAACAATGCTGATTTGTTGATAAAAAAGTTGAACGGAGGTTCAGATTCGAAGGTAGTTGCATTACTCAAATCAATCTCAAAACTCACATCCATTTCACTTGACCCAAAAATATTGAAATTACAAAGTCTCAGTCTTTGTTGGCAAGAGTTTCTGGAAAAATCATCCTCACAAGTACAAGTGAAAGGCAATGCGTAGTTGGTAGGTCTTGTTGAATGACGTGTTTTCTCTGGAACTTGCAAACTAGAACTGAGCTCAAAGAATGCTTTCTCTCCCTTTTTCTACCTATTTCCATTTGGTGAACACACAACACTCAACTTGAGTTCAAGTTGGTCTTTCTCGCTCCTCATGTAACAGTTCTTGTACGTAAGCTCCTATAAGCCATTGCACTACTTGAAAAAGTATTTGTATATCCATAAAAGTTTATGTTGGAATGGGTGGCTTGTGGCTTTAATGTGATCATTTATAAGCTATCCCAACTTTATATTGTTCTAGACTTACAACAACATTTGATGGCTGTCTCAGAATCATGGAAGAAATCAAAACAACCTTCGCAACACTCTATAATTCAATTTCCTAATAAAAAACAGACATAAGACATTAACCAGCAGTGAGTTTGTCACCGCCAAAAGGGTTTATTAATATGTTTGAGCCAGATAAAACTTTCAATTAAAGACAACTGATGCGAAACAAGAGAAATAGCCAATATCGTGGATTCGGTATTTGATCGCTACTGGCTAGGTGTATACTGATTTCCTTTCTTACTCATATTCATTATGTTGACTAGTCACAGCGAAAGAAGGTGGAACCAATGTCAATGATAAGCCTAAAGATAACTTTTCAAGCAACAGTATTCATTTATTAGTTAACGGATTTTTATTTTGCCGACAGAAATAAGTCTAGGCGATTTGTTATTATTATTGTCAGCATATTTAACAATGACATTTCAACGTAGCCCATTTTTGTACTAAATACAGATTTACCAGTCACTTTTTCTTATTCGCCCAAATATGTCTCAACTCTACAAACCTTTACAGCACTTCTTTCAAAAGAACGTGAGGAGCCATCTATGCGCATATGATTTTCATAGCTCTTCAGGTAGCAACCATATCCGTCAGGGCGAAAATGCATATCAGATTATGAGATGGAGAAACAAAGGAACTCTCAGTTGAGTAGAAGTTTGGTTGTACTTCTCAAACAGGGTGGCTTGGCATATTCAAATTGAACTTGGCTTCTAGAATTGTCTAAAAGGGAAAAATTATGTAAAAATAAAGTTACCAAGCGTGGGAGACAACGTTATTTGTTGTTTATATCAATTATTGTACAAAAACAAAATAAATGTATAATAGTATACTGTTCGGTCACAGAAGTCTACAAATATTTTTATTATTATTAGAAATTATTATGTATCTAGAAACTCTGTCGCTGATTGAATAAGTTTCAAGTTTGCAATCTCCCAGGATAAATTAAAATTGTCATCAAAAAGTCGTTCAACTAGTTTCGCGAAAGGCTTTGCTCACGAAAATACTAAGAAAGAAGAATCAAGTACCCAATCAGCGCAGTTTCGTTCTGCTCATTCTAAAGATAGATCTGTTGAGAAAAAGAAAGTTTGCAAGGCACCCTGTTATGAAGAGGCCGATCTTTGATTGAGCTCTGAAGTAGAAAGTGGGCTCTTCATTTTCCGCAGGCAAAATGGACTTTCCAAAAGAAGTTGTCAACAAGCTGTAAGTATTCATTGCTGTAGAATGGAGGACTAGAAAACATGAAGTGGAAATTACTTGCAGACAAATTTGTTGGCGATATAATTTAGAAAGTAATGTTGATGAAAGGAAAACTGCAAAATCTCGAAACCTGAGTTGTTTGCTCACAGCGTGCTTTTCGCAAGCATGAACAAGTTACCACGTCATTAGTTAACAACTGGAGGCTATCAAATTAAAATGAGCGTAACGAATGGCTAGGATATCAGTATCGTTTTTCATCTCACTTTCCTAATGTGACAGGTCTTCTGATATGGTTACCTTTTCGGTGAAATTCTGAAAATTGAGCTTTCGCCTTCTCTTTGATAGAAATACTTTCGCTTTTGAGGATTTCATGCTGTCCCTTATACGACAAGAAAGAATTAGATTTTTTCAGAAAAGAAGTAAATTAGGACTTGACTTAATTTCAAAGAACTGTTGTATAGACACTGTTGTAAAACCACAAAAAGAGATTGGAAAACGTGACAGCAGAGAAAGTTTCTTCAGCTCAGGTTTCAAATAATTAGGTTTATAATGACAGTGCTTGTCATCTTTAGCACGTGTTTACATAACGTTTACTTTGAAAGGTTTTAATTGGAAAGGGATTCTAAGAAAAAACAGTCGTTAACCTGGGGCAAACTCAGATCCGAGAAAGTTTTTAATATTTGGTGTAAAATATATAATATTGGCAGTCTTTCACTTGCCAGATTCTGTCATTGACGGTGAGCTTTATAATACTACTTTATTTCATCTCACACTCATTTTCCGCTTTAGCTTGAGCAAACATTACAACCAGTATCCTTAAATAATTTTATCGGTCAACATTGTCTTGTCTGGTTGGAGACCTGCATTTAATGAGTTGAGGATTAAGATAGGCTTATGATAAATAGAGTTTCATTCCTTCAAAGCTTTTAGTGAAGCTAGTCTCTCAGAGTTGGATGAACTGAATAGAGAGATTACATTTTATCTTCTACTTTCTCGTTGAACAGATGCTAGCCTGCAAATTGTGATGAATGGGCGGAAGCATCCCATAAAAATGCGGCGTTTCAAGTTGAAGTTTGTCTAGTTCCATGTGACGTGTGTGAGTAAGTAGTTGTAGTAGCTAACGGAAGAATATTGAGGACATACTGTTCAGAATGGAATGATGGTAATAAATATTTTTTGGTTCGCCGAGAGCAGAAACGTAGAACATAGTTAATATATGTCATCATGACAGCAATTGTGAACAGTTCCTGGAATATAAAACATCTGCTCCAATTTAGTGCATATTTTTGGCCTAAACGTAGCAGAAGAATTTTGGTTAATATGTGTGATTAATTATGCCTGTTTCCTGAAAGTTTAAAATTCACTTCGTGTCTGCTACATCTCAAACCCCTTATGTGACGAGTCAGCCAAATCTGTTTCAAAGCCGAACGTTTGCCTAGACGAGTAAATAACTGCTCCAAAAAAGAGATTGACTGGCCAAAGGAATAATTGGTGAATAGATTGCATAATGAAGTGTGTTAATTAGGCGATTAAAATGAAATTAAGCTGGAAATTTACAATTAATTACTATTTTCTTCATCAACGTTCAACAAGCTGACAAAGAGTAATAGAGTAATAAAAGGAATTTGACATACGCATTTTCAAAAATTAGTAAAACGTTAAACCATTTCAGAATAACCGTTACATCAAATATTTAAAAAAAAATAACGATTCTACTCCTGAGCATGACTGCCCTGATTCAATTCTACATGGAAGCCAAGCAAATATTATGTAAGCAATCAAACCCTCACAATTATATTCACCACGCATGGTTTTTTACTTCCGAAATTTGAATGATTCCCCCTGTCGTCGATTTGCACTATTTAATTTCTTTCTTGTCGGTTTTACGAAGCGATGCGTGTGATTTTTTTCATGCAATAAAATTACGTGTACTGTATTTTTTATTGCAAGTATGACCTTCAAATACAACGGCATGTATTAGAGATTGAACTGCCGGTGAAGTTTGCTTCTCCTAAAATTGAAGTAAGTGATGATTGTTTGAAAGGGATTTAAAAAGGGTATTTATTTTACGGAGAATTACAGAAAAACATGTGTCTCATTAAAAATAAAAAATTACTGCATAATCGTAGGAAAGAAAGGATCAAAAGAGTTGACTTGTTAGAAGAAATGACGCCCAACTTAAACTAGCAACATTTAGACCTTTATTCATGATCAGAGCTTCGCAACGAACGTAGATCCCCGTCACCTCATCAGCACGCTAGCCACACACCTGCATCTGATAAGTGTGTAAGTGTAGTAAGAAGCAACCAAGGTATACAACTCGAAATACATAGAAACACGCGTTAAATCACATTCCACGTTCAGTGATCGTTCACAAGTCCAAGAAAAAGTACGTCGCTCAACTAATGTGTAAAATAAAGTAATTTATGACAGCGTCTGTAATAACTTTTTTGTTAGTTAAATATTACCTTGGCGCATGCCGGATCAAATTTTCATACAACATGCTACGCCACGGTTGATGGTATAAAATATGAGTGAAAATTAAATCATTTTCGTGTCAGTTTCAAACTCCTTGCGCAACCTACCGTGCACGATTATTATTACGGGAGTACTCAGTTTTTCAAAAACTCAACGGCTGGAAGCTACATGATAAATACCAAAAGCAACACGATCTCACGTCTTCAATTTTTTCCAACGTGCTTTTCAAAAAAAATGTTTGTTTGTTGTTGCTCTATTAAGCTTGTTTTAGTTTTTCCTCGAAGTTTCAAGTGGTCATACCACATTTCTTTTTCAAATTTATTATGATGCGCCACATTTTCAACGAGATGTTTGCATAAAAATATCCCATATATATTTGTTAAGCTTTAATTCAATGTGAGGTTCTGAAGTAAAATTTAAACCCTTGAAGATTCACATCACTGCATGTATACTTTCTAGGGATGTCTCAAGTGGCGTAAATCTTATTTCTTTCCCACAAAGGATGTTTTATGTTAGAAATAATTTGAATTTGAATTGAAATGACACTTTTGTTTGATCACATCACACGAATTTCAGGTATATGTTCGACTATGAGACTCCGGAACCTTCAATCCAAGTGATACGGAACCTTATTTTTACAGCCGTCTCCATCTTCTGCCTTCAGCTAACCATGTATATTGGAACTACTTGTAGAGATGTTTTAGATGCGTATTCCCTGAGGATGTCCTCTAGTTCTTGGGAACCCTTCAGTTCTCGTTAGTTCCACAACAACGCATCAACAATATAAACAACGAGTATATAACACACTGGATATGGGAACGGACATATTTTTAGGTGAAACACGCAAAAAAGAAAGCTAAAGACGGTCATTTATAACCTCATGGTAAACTTGACCTGGAGCGTCTCCTCTACCATTTTCAGATGTCATTTGAACATTCAAAAGCGTATACAGAAGTTTAGTAAAAGTGAAGTTTTAAAATGCTTCCTTCCAGGAAGAGCTAGACTTTTCATGAAGTAAAAGGAGGAAAGCTGCTAAACCCTTACAAAAGTCAGAGCATCTCTATCAAAGCGTAAGTAAATGTAAGAGCTACAGTGGAGTAGAATTTCAATTAGAATTAAGAAAAGAGAAAAAGGAAGCGACGCGGATATATTTAGTATTTGGCACGGTCACTGTAATTTGGTTGGAACTCCACTACGTTTAAGTGAATTAGAAAGGAGTCAGTGGGAGCTGATGCAAAAAAAATAATTACTGTGGAACTAGTGCTAAAGCCTAAGATTAAAGACAATTAACTGATTTGTCATTTGGTTGATGACGAACTTAACGCAATGGTGGTTTTCTATCTTGTTTTAGTTAGTTCCTATTATTGGTTGGTTGGTCGTAGGTAAAACTGGAATTAGAAATTAACGAGCTCCAAATGATTGTTACTTACAGCTGCAAAATGACCAATGTCTATCTCCTGGTGTCCGAATTGTTGGTAGCGAAAATGTAAAAACAATACGAGAAACCACCGACGACTCTTTCATTATACGTTTTTCAACTCAACAAAATAAAATATTAATAAAATATCCATATTCCCAAAACACGTTTGGACCACATCAAAATAAATTTTTTAAATTTGATTTTGCAGTACAGACAGATTTGGAGGGACCTTTGCCCATGAATAGTAACCAGATAAGCCGTTGTAAATTTGGAACTTCTACCAATTTCAAGGTTTGGCTGACATTCACTCATGGTAGAAATGACGTCGGATTTGCAAAGTAGTTCATATATTACAGGTTTTAGCTTTCTTCCCAAAGTAGTCTGGATAACAAAAGTTAAAATGGACATAATTGTTTCCGGGCTATAGCCTAAAATCAAAACCGATTTTATGTTGTATTTCAACATAAAATAAGCAAAAAATATCTATAGGAAGTTTTTGATCCACGCGTATATTTGTAAGTTTCAATGCAATTTCCTAGGACCAACAACAAAGGAAAAATCGCAGTGAAAAAAGTTGAACTAGTGAAAAACGCAAAAAACCTTGTTCAAATTACGTAAAACATGACGCAAGTAGCATTATCGCGTCAGTAAAAAAGTTATTTGATTGCGTTTGACGTATAAATGTATTAAGTATCAGAATGAGATGAGTTGAATATTATATGAGAATAATTTACTAGTCTGAGCAATGAAACCAGATCATTATCAGTGTGATTAATAGCTGAGAAAGCCACAAACGCAATTTAAATAAACACCAAATATTACATTGTCAATGAAGGTAGGCACGTCTACTAAAAATAAATGAAATGATGTCCCTCGAGATATGTCTGCATACAAACATCACCTCATAGTGGTCTCAAACAAACGAGGAAAATCATACTCCTTCTGTTGGAATTTGCTTGCACAAATTTTTTTTTTACGACATATTTTCAGTGTAAATTACATTACGTTGATACAAAAACTTTCACCTAATGTGATTTTCAGCTTTGTCGATTTTACGACATAAAGAACTCGTTAGTGTAATGGTTGCTGATAAAATAATGTGGTAGAAAGTTGAAATAAAGTCACATTAAATTGAACACTGATTTATCAGTCTTAAGTAGTAAAGAAAAATCATTAACTTACAAAATGCCTTTTGCATATATCAACGTCTTTGCGACAATCACGTAGAAACCGTTACGTCATTTGGCCTACCAGGGAAAAGTTACTTAGACAGACATAATTGGTACAAATCTACATCGTTTTTAGTTTCCCCTTGAGTATCATCTTTACTTTCTTGGAGAAGACATGATGTTCTTTGTGAACCGTTTTATTCAGGAAGAAAGCAGATTTGGATTAAACTCCCATCAATTTATGCTGCAGATGAGCTAACTATTCTTGAAAAAGTGAAAGCTCTGCCAGCTTACGATTCAAAACATCATGCTGGCTGTTTTGTATGAATTTTCCGGCGTTTCTTAAGGACATGTTATTAACTACAAGCGTGGCTGTCCTTGAAGCAACATAAAAGTATGTAGACTAAACGTGAGTTAAGTCATAATAGTTTTAAGCATCTGCAGATGATTTGTTACTAGCAATACTAGCCTGGGATTTTGGATTAAAATAAAACAAATTTAATTGAAAGCTTATTATGCGTTGACTTCTTACAGTAAATTAACTGTTACCATTAAACCAAATAAGTACATCATTTTTTAGTTAGTAATTAACAAAACTGCTAATATGTTAATAACAGTATGATGGGTATTCTATGATACAATTTCTTTTACTTTTGATAAATTGAAAGGTATTGGTTTTGCGACGTGAAAAATAAAATATATACCAAGAAATAAATTGGTTTTCATGTCACCTCATACGTAGTAGTTGGTTTGAAATTCAATGAACTGAAAAATGCTCTATTAAAACTTCTATGAACTTCAAACAGAGTTATTAACCAGTTGCATTTGACCTTCCCAGAATGTATGGCTGATCTAGCATTTCAGTGCCGATGGTGTAGACCACTCCCAATTTTGAGAAAGTAAAAGTTACCAACAAAGCTAGGAAAAGCTGCAAACCTTACAATTATAGCCAGGAGTTTGTGTGGATTTCAAAGGATATGACTAACGATCTACATGCAGTTTTGGAAGCCAACTGTTTCTCTTGCCAAAATTTAACATCGAATGGGCAATAAATTTTGTTTAACTTTTCAACTATATAAGGTATATTCAGCAAGCGAATGGAAAAGTAAAGCCTTTTGGATAAAGGAGTGACATTGTGATGTACAAGAAACTGCGACGAGTTTGCTGTAAATCGTAGATAGGGCTAAAGCTGACCATGTCGGAGATCGAAGTAAGCAAAAACTATAATGATGACTAAAGTTTCGTATCGTGAGCAGACCGAGGCTTGCTCGTGGCTTGTCATGAGAATACTATAACCAGCCATAACCACAAGTGAGCACAACCAAAAGTGCATGAAAAGAGGGGAAACTCAGTTTTTGGATTCAGTAATTCGATTCGCAGGTTCGGGAGAAAACACCATCCCACAGACCAGCTGTGATTAAACTAGAAATAAGAAAGAATAATTTTCCGCCCGCACGTCTCGTTGCCTTCTTCCTCCGCCGGCCTTCGTCCCGTTTCCCGGCCCGTCTTCCTCTTCCCCGCCCGCCCGTGGTGCTGTTTCGTCCGCTTCCTCCACCCTCTTCCCCCTGTCATCCCCGCCTTCTCTTTCGCCTCTGTCAGCATCTCCACCAATGCATGGTCGCCCCGCGACCGCACCACGGCAAGGCGATGTGGATATTTTATTTGTTTGACTCCATGTAACTGTAAATTACTCAAAAGACATGAGAGTTTAAACCAAGGCAAGTCCGTATGATGTCAACAAGAATTTCTCCTGTAAGTAGAAGTATTAGTTTGCCAAAAGGATTGCCTCAATATATAAACACCCACTTTAGTTGAACGTGAAAGTAGAAACATGACCCTGTTTACTGTAGAATTCCTATTTCAAATCACCCAGGCGCCTTGTTCGAGAGCATTTATTTTGTTTAACTCAAATTTGCATGAGATTCTATTTCAAATTCTAATACAAAAGTCATGTATCACCACTTGTTTTACCGTATTACCTCTTTCATGTAGACTATAAAAGGCAGCAAGAGTGACTGACTCAAGAATATGGAAGTCCTGTTTGGCACCCCATCTCAGTCATTACGACAACTACCTGAAGGGATGTTGTCGATGTCTCGTCTCTGTGAACGTTCCCAAAGAAATCGTCCCCAGGAGCACTCAATTATCATATGAAAATAAACATGGAAGTCACTAACTGAAAATTTTCAATCAGCAATACTCACTTATATGAAGTAAATACTTGTGTTAGGAGATAAACTTGTTCAAATTTATTCATAGAATATGTCAAAAACATTGTTCGAAGTATAAAACGAAATGATAGCAGATGTTGCGCCAACCTTCGGTTCTAAACTTTGCGAGACATAAAAATATTGAACATTTTTATCTGTAATCAAATCGCTTGATAGTATTTTTACTGCATATTTTAAGGGAAGTTGTATGCTTGGCATCCTAGAAAATTTGCATTGAATTACAATCTTTCCCAATGCACGAAAGGATGGAATCAAAAAGGTGATTTATTAAAACAAGCAAAATAGAAAGGCAAACCACGCAGTTATTACTTTCGAAGCAGAGCCATTTGCGTGTTCAAGTGCAACTAACGAATATTTTTTTTTCATTTAATTATAAATTGTAATCACGTTGTCACGATCATCCAAATTGAAGGCTATTTGCTTATGGTTAATTAAAACACACTATCTCTTAAATTAGAAATTATATAATGAGTAACATATTTTGGAATTGAAAAGAACAGTTAACTCAAACAAGTGTTTTGTGGTAAAATATAAACGCCAGACACATTCATTTTCCGCAACGTATTACAAAAACCGCATGATATTATGTAAGCAATCTGCTATAAAATCCAGATAATTGGTTTGGAAATTTAAGTGTAAACGATTTCTTCTTGGGAACAAATTAATTTGCAGCATGTGAAATGGCTTAAAATAAATTCCAATGGACTTACCCTATCGTGTCTCACCAAAAAGTGGTTTTTTCAACCAACTAAAGTGTTACGCACGATAATCCTATTCCCTTAGTAATTTGAGTCCTTCCTCATTAATTACCAGACCGAAACAGATCAAGAGCTCAGCCAACCATGCGAATACACTCATTCTCTTCAACAGTAAAAAGAGCATTCTGTTCAAATAATGGGGTTGTGGCACTACTTTTTCTTCCGATTACAGTTTTA
>LJIJ01003223.1:0-20450 GCA_001718145.1 Orchesella cincta | reverse complement strand
GGCAAACGTACGACCAACTTCGTTCACAAATTGTAACTTCACGTTCTAAGATTTCGTTCGGTGATTAGGTGGCCTGTTGTAACGGCGTAATTGAGACCGTGGGATGACCGATGACGCTGAGAGAAGCCAGCTTCCGTTTAGGGCGTGTTATGTCAGCCCTTGCTGATATTACTTCAAGTAGAAATCACTGGACACTATTCGACGGCGGTCGCCGGAGACTGGTCGAGGTTTGTGGTATATTCCCCGCAAAAATTCTGGTGAATATCAAAGGGAAATAATAATACATACTAAAAGGACTATTGTGAGGACTATGTGCAAAATAAATATGGCTGACATAAGGAATCGAATAATTAAATTAAAATTTATTTTAAGGGAATCGATGTCGGCGCTTTGGGGTCTTGTGGTTGGACTAGGTTGAATTTAATTGTACTTAAGAAAAATATACTCGGTTGCAATAAACTAGTGGAATCGTTAGAATGTCAGTTTTTCCGGAATGGTTAACATTATAGGCATTTAGAGCGGAAATTTTTATATTTGGTTTGAAACTCTTAAGTGCCCGTTTCGGGAATGGGGATGTATAGGCACTGGAGAAAGTCATACTCTGCCGGAGATATTTATTGCACATAAGCCAAGAGAGAGCAACTCAAAAATTAGGTCGGCGGTTAGAGTTGCTGATTGAAATATGAGATAAAAGATGCCTGCTCTTATGTGACCAAGAAAATCCCCACGAAGCTTAGCCACTAAAAAAAATGGACAGCTTGCGCGGTGACTGAACCCCAGTTCAAAATCCTTCGGATGTCCGTCTTAAATTCTGAAGGGGGTGACTAATTGTGTTTGTGGTAATGTTCGAGCATACGTGTTATATCGGTGGATGGCCCGCGGGTGGGATTCAGAATCGCTCGCGTAAGTAAGAAGTTTTACCTACAGTATAAGCTCGCTGTGGCCTAATAGTCAATAACCGAAGCAGTTTATGGGTTATTTGCATAACTTAATATGCATGTTTAAAAAAAAGGATTAAGAGTCTTGCACGAACTGGAACATGACCGGTGACACTCGGAAAGCAAATACAAGACGTATAAAAAATTTTCGCAAGCTGCAAAGGATTGTCAATTATTACGTATTTCGCTAATAAAGTTTTAAAATTCAAGCCCTGTAATTTTTTTTTGCCAAAAGTAATATATCGCTAATGTAGCACCTTTGGCATTTGAAAATTGGGCATATAAATGCTTACTGGTTTTATGTGGTTGCCTTCGGTCATAGCGCGGCTAACACTTGGAGATGGGCAATGGAAATGCAGGCCTAGATGTTTTATAATGTTGAAAATATGGTTGCAAAGTGGTTTAACGAAATAATAATTTGTGGGGATTGGTGACAGTTGTATAAAAGGCCTAGCCGGAGGCATCTCAAGTGAAGTATTCGAACTTACATTAATTTACTGTTGTAAAGAAAATTAAGAGTAGAGTGAAGGTGAATTTGTATCTGTAATTTTGGGCAGTACCCTCTCGTTTGTTGCAAATAAAGAGGCAGTGCTACGTCAGAATTCATAATATTAGCCATTCTGCGCTTATTAGCTTACAGCTTGATTACTAGTTAATGCCATGTTTCCGTGTCTTTTACCGAATTCGTTTCCACGTTAAATTTTAAACAGTCGGTAAAATTTTGCTTGAAAAAAAGAATCTTAGGTGTGCTTTAATTTATTACGTTCGATATTTATCTATGTTACACTCGCCTTTTCCCTTCTTCTTCTAACTGATAATCAACGCATCATTGCTCGCTTTCCAATAGTTTTAGCTACTGCTTTTTGTAAAAATTGCTTGCTCTACATCTCCAGCAACAAATATCATCAAGGTTAAGATACAAGCTAGTGCCGACCATCAACAACTAACAATAGAGCCACTGCTATAAAACTCGATGCCGATAAACCTTGATACACGAACTTGCACCAAGCCAATAGTATGCTGCTTCCGCCC
Source organism: Orchesella cincta (assembly GCA_001718145.1). Lineage (NCBI taxonomy): Eukaryota > Metazoa > Arthropoda > Collembola > Entomobryomorpha > Orchesellidae > Orchesella > Orchesella cincta. The sequence continues at coordinate 18,480 of LJIJ01003223.1, read as the reverse complement.
ACTTTCTTATTACAAGTTTGAGATTCCTGACAGTTTAGGGCATATAGTTTTGGACCGTAAAATCCGGTCCACCACCTCAGCAAATTCCACCCACTCATAAATGCATCCATATCATGGTATTTATATAATTAAGAATACAGGGGTTTGCCCACGGTTGAAACGTAACTTAGTCTGTAGTGAATGGCTAAATTGAGATTGGCGGGCTACTTATTAAAGACTTTTCGCGCTTCTTACCCTGTTGCTTTGGCCTATATACACATAAATGTAAAAGGACCGGATAAAGTGTCCGAATTGTCCGGTTAAAACAATGCAATATTGTTGCACGCATTTAGATTTGGATCATCCAAAAAACTGGTATTATTTAGTACGTATTTTTTCATTGCGGTTGAACTTGCGTATGATTTAAAAGCGTTCTGATTTTTCTGACAGATTTAGTGCAGTAAAAGAAATCTGACTGAAGCCATGATTTGCAGAAGCGAAGAGGTACAACTGAATTGGCATCGCTACTGATTAATGTTTGCTGGCCAAATAATTTGACGCAACTTTTGAAGATAAACCCCAGGCCCCAAAACCTTGAGATATCAATCTTGTGTAAATACTTAAGTTATACTTGACGAGGGGGCATTAAATGTGTTAAAGTGGAATACAGCGCCTCGGGCAACGTGACTTTTTTAGTGATATTTTTATTGCTTGTATGCATAAGTTAGCACTAAACTCATAAGCAAACTTGGACCCAATGCTAACTGCAGTTTTCGATTTTTTGTAAACTTTTCTAAGATTGGATTCCCTTGTTCAAGCAGCACTCTTAATGTGTGTAAAAATACTGAAAAAATGTTCAGTGTCCAGGATTTTTTCCCGAAGGACGTTGGTTGAAGTTGAGTTGCCAAAATGTATGATTACAACGGATAATATTGTCACTGCCGACATTGTTACACCAATCAATATTCAGATGAGAGGCTCGCATATGTTAAAAAGCTCTTCAAATGGGAGTCTGGTGATGCGTGCTTCCCACAACTCACAAACACGAGTTTTTTCTTGTGAAGTCTGTACTGGACGTGTTTGGAATGTAATGCAGATTGTTTAGTTTTCATACAATACAGGCTACGGAATATGAAGCTACAAGATACCTTAATGTCCATTGTTGATTTACTCATCTCCTCGTTTCGTTTAGTACCTGTACCCTCGCGCTTGCTATGTACATTTATAATCCTCATCAAATCCCTGTATTTATGCATAACTTTAACTAGAATTGGTGCGCTCGTGTTTATTCATTGACCAAAATGTTTCGCTTTCATTTCTGAGTGACCACTTCATTTTGTAATATGTTAATTTATTAATATTAAGATAAATGTCTACATTCATCTTCAGTGTCTTTGATCTTTGAGGTGGAACTCTTGCAACTATCGTCTAGAAGTTTGTTCTATTTTTAGATTCTGTCCAGGTTTCACAGTCATTGTACTCTAAGCGTCACTGTAATTTTAGCTCACATTATTCTTTGTCTGAAAGGCATAAAAGGCTTTGTAAACCTATATTCTTTGTCACTCGTTATTGCTCCTAAGTGTAAGCTATGTCAGTTTACACATTTATCATTTCCAATCTGTCATTAAGTTTTCATTTGTAACCATTTTATATTTCCTTTCCATTTTATTAATAACTACAGTATTTCTTTGACAGTTAAACATAACTCCTTTGTTTCTCACGTTAACTTGAATTTTATGTTCCATGAATCATTGCCACAGGACTGGACGGCACGAATCCCTTGGCTGTTCCTTCCCAGTGTGAAATTCGATTGTCAATGATCAGTTCTTGGTAGTTAGATAAAAGCCAACCTAACAGCTTGTCTGAAACGTCACTATTCAACATGCCACAAATCAAGCAGTATTACCAAGACATTCCTCAGTCGCCTTCAAAGTCAGTGAGAGCTCCTCCAAAGATTCTTGTCGAAGCCACATTGCGAATCGTCATAAGCACACTTGCTCCAAAATTATAGTAGCTAGGTCATAGTAAAAACAGACCGATTTTGGAAAAAAAAATCCGTTGTTTTGTACTAAAAACGCTTGAAAGATGTAATTACTATTGGGGAAAAACAATTCTAAGGCAGTTGTTTATTCCAGACGATACACTTGTAAACTTGCCAATTCCAAAGAAAGAAAAGGCTACCACTGATATTTGTACTACTCCTGCACTGAATTGAATTACGGTTGCGTGAACAGATAAATCTTTCAACCAATGAAAAAAATATTGAAATCCGGCAACGCTGAGACAGATAGTACCCTCTACTACCATAACGATCATTGTGGCAATCCACGGGATCCATTTGTATTTCGGCTCTAGCAAAACGAATTGTGTGAAGTCGGAATCCCATTGAACCGGGTATGGATACAGGTAGAAAAAAGGAGATCAGATTTTTTTGGATAACTTTTAAGATCGGATAGCATGGTAAATTCAGGGTGAACGAGTTAGTTTTCTAAAAAAGGAATATAATTTTTTAACTAATAGAAGAGTACTCTAACAATAGAGAGCAATACAATATGAACCAGAAACAGGCATTTTACTGCTCTGCTTGCAAATTCTGATGACTCATGTACGTTCATTTGGAATGCAAATCTTCATTGATAGAAGATTAGATAGAACTAATCGTTAGGAATGTAGGAACAATCGAGCGACTGAATGTAAACTGCTACCGATAGGCCAGAATAAAAATTATACTCGAATTTTACATTAATAATGATAAATTTCAATTCAACACTTCATGACAAAGTGGCAGCACAACGAGAACACTGAACCTCAAGAGCCGGCTTTCGAAAACCATTCGTTTGGATTTTCCAACCAGACTAAAAATGGATCAAAATAATGGTTTCCTTTTATAATGGATTTGTAGTTTAAAAATCATATAATATTTGAAAAGAATAAAAGCATTCTGCCTTTATTTGGTGTTGGTAAGCAGAACAATAAATAAATCTGTGTTCTGTAAAATTGTTTTAAAGGAACAAATAATAAACTTATGTTGACCTTAATTGGCTAGACAAATCTCAATTGAACTTGTGTTCCATTAGTCAGATTAACAGAACCGATAATGGAGCAAGGATAATTTTAATTCTTTTACAGAACATGTCATAGTATTAGTTCATCTAAATTCATTTTACGAATCTAAAGAACATTATTTTTTGAGATATCATTTATATAACAAATGTACGACTAATTTAAATTAGTTTTATCAAACTCGAAATAACTTTATGGTAACCAAAATTGGTTAAATGTGTGGGCTTGTGATCAACTTAATACGTTTAAAAGTTAAAAAATTAAGTTTATGTTCACTATAATTGGATTCACGGAACAAAGATATATTGTTTATTCATTCTACAAAAATTCGATTTCTCACACTTCACAATCAAGCCAAAATTGTTTTCTACTGAAATATGTTCCCAATCCGATCATGTAAGAGATCAAAGTATATGCACGAGCTGGAGGGAGGAGTAATAATATTTATAATAATTGTTTTGAGTGAACCAAGATCGAGAGAAGAACAACCGGGTACAATAATGACCGATCGGGAATGGGATATCTTCTAATTATACGTGGTATATAAAACAAACAGAGTTCAGAAAAATTGGATATGCTAAATGATACTTTCAATGGCTAAATGTCCTCAGAAATATTTTGTGTATAAATAATGCCCTCAGCGTTCTTCTAAACTTCTTATAAAATACTTCAACATTACGCACTGGTTGAATAGCAAATTTGACATTATATGTCAGAACATCTATTTAGACTGTCAGTTTGTCACAGAGTTGTTTATATAAATGAGAAGATTCACTAGACTTAATATTATATTTATATATAATAAAAAATTTCGTAAAACTGCTAGGTCAACAAACCTTGGCTAAATATTACCAGGAGACATTCACATTGGATGGCATGAAAATTCTGTGACATACGACATTGTATGACTGGTCTAACAAATAATTGTGGATCAATGTAGACTAAAAACGCACTCACATTATGTGAGCCATGATGTGGTGAGCAAAGCACAAGTAGTTTAAACTACTACTCATCTTGGGCATTTGACCAAAACGTTCACATTACTAAAGTATTATGTTGTTTGCAGATGCTGGAGAAGTAACGGCAAAAGAACACATGTATTTATATAACGAGAAGCCGAGTTACATAATTAACTTATAAGGGGGTCTAGAGGACCTAGTTTGCTCTTATGTTGCGCTAAATAATTTATGTTAAATAGCTCATTTTACACGAATTTTCACTTAGAAATGGGTCTCTAAAATGGATTGTTACATTACTCGAGAGAATGATAGTGATGAAATTGTTCAATTACAATGATGGTTGTTAAATCTATTAGAATAAAATGTCCGAGACCTCAAGAATAACAAAGGCACGAGCGGTCGTGTTGTGCACGTCACCCAAATTTATGGGTCGGGAGGAAGAAGTTCTTGTACCTACCTGCTGTTTTGCAATTGCATTTTACTTTTCCATCTGTTACTCCCCAGGCTGCTGGGTTTGGCAGCTTTTCTCGCTCCTAAATTCAGATGGCGTCCTGCCCATTATCGCAACTTTTTAATTTTTTTGTTAAAGTTAATAGTGGGGCGTTGGCTAAACAGTGTACCAGAACACCACATTTTATTAAATAAAAGTAATTGATGAAACAACTTCTGTCAAGATGGAATACGGTAATCTTCGTCGGTATCAATGAATTAATCACAGTGGAGAAAAGGTGTTGACTCGTCAAGATTTCGCGTGGAGAGCTTGACTCGTGTTCTTCTTTGTGGCTTTCTCGTTCCCAGCAGTAGACTCGCGTAACCCGAACTTTGGGTTGAATTAGGAAAGCGTTATCAAGAAGAAGGCCATGCCAATAATTTCTGTCGGACAAGTTTCAAAAGGTGGAGGGCAACGTACGGAGTAAATATTCTCATTATCTGCTGTCAGGTTCGGGATCAGTATTGAGAACGAAAAGCGAGGGCAAAATTGGTGAGATTGAAGCCTATAAAATCTACTGGTCCATTTTGTTGGAATCTTGTGAGCTGCTTATCAACTCGTTGGGGCAAGGGAAGTGTACTGCCGCAAACTGAAAGAGGAGGCTCAAGTACCGGTGCTCTCAAGGGTGCAAAAGAATCTCGAAGCGAGGGGCGGAAGGCAGGTGTATTGGTCAAGCCATAAAATACAAATGTATTGAGAGCACACGGACAAAGTCCTATGCTTCCGAGTTAAGGGAAAGGATGTTCTTGTTAGGTAAAGGTCATCACAAAAAACACTTAAACTTTACACATAAATGAAACTGAAATACATACAAATTTTAATAATTATTTTGCAAATAGACAAAGTTCATCGTTTCATCCAAATCAGCATAGAAACAACTCCTTTCAACACGAGAAAATGACAATTGCTCCTCACAGCGAAAGATGTCAAATTTCAATCCGAAAAAGAAGATTGAAGACCACAGTTCAGTTCAGGTTACAAGAACACTCCGCAAAAGATCCATTCAAAAGCAATATGATGAACGCAGTTGCAGCTCGAATGAAGAGGAGGATGAACCAGAATCCGCTCCATCTGAACGTGATCACGATGATGATGATTATTTGTCTGACGATTCAAGCAACGAGGAAGATAACCCGCCGCCCCAAAAAGCAGCTCAAAGCAATGAAAAAAGAGCCTGCCTGAGAGAAACGCAAAAACCCTGAACGAGTTCCCGTTGCCGTCAACAAAAAAGCGAAAGCGCTGGCTCCAAAAGAGTACATTTCGAGCTCCCTGTTATGGTTACCTGGAACGGGATGAGAGGACGGGCAGTATCACCTACTCCAGGGCTTTGGAAACCGCTTCAAAAGCAACAGAACAACTCTCATCTTCAACCAAAATCAAGAGGAAGGTGGAAGCTGGAATACGAGTGCTCAAGTTGTTCCTCCTGTTTTCCTGTCCTGACTTGACGATTTCAACAGCGGCTCTTTCGTCAACACTTTCTCAGTCGGCATTCCAATCATTACAATTGTGGCTTGGTGTCCGAACCTGTTAAACATTCAAGTAAAGAAGAGCTCATTCAGCACATCAAAACTGTTCACTCCATCGACTCCTACTTGACGTATTCCAGAAAGTGTAGCTATATCAAATTCAGCAAGTCTAATCCACCCAAAAGTTCACGCTCAAAGAAAAAAATTACACCAGCTTTGGAAGGGCAACTAGGCCCCGGAGTTTGGGAACAGAGGCCATGGAAATGTTGCGAAGTTTGTGGGAAGCCATTTGAAGATCTGAGAAGCAAAGCCTTTCAAACCCACGTCTGGACCCACATGAGTGAAGAAGATAAGCAACAGCGGGCTAAATACACAGGGCGAACTGCAAAGGAGCTGCTCATCGCTCCATCGGACGAGCAGCTCTCCTCTGGATTGGTTAGTCAGTGTCAAACATGTGGGAAATATATTACAAAGGGTGAAGCTGGTCTCCGTCAACATATTCAAGAATTTCACGAGTTATCATCATCATCATCAGCACCAAAGAATGAATTTGTTTGCAACCTCTGCGGAGTTTCCTACGCGAGTAAATATTCTCTGGCAAGTCACATGGAGAAACGTCATCCAAATGGAGAATGGGATGGCCCGTTCAAGTGCGGATATCCTGGATGTTCACAAAGCTTGGATACGGAACTCAATCTCAAAGCGCATGTTAAAGATTCTCATGAACAAAATGCAGAAACAAGATAATCAAGTACTTTGCCTATCCTGTGGGAAAGTGTTGTCGTCCAAGCAAAGTCTGCAGCAGCATGAATTGTTGCATTTGGAAAGAAATCTCATGAATGTCAAATTTGTGGGAAAGAAATGCACCGTTAAAGATACGCTCCGCCTTCACATGGCTAACAAGCACGGGATCGGAACGAAGACGTGGAAATGCGAAGAGGAAGGGTGTGGGAAAGTGTTTCCAAATCGGAAGTATTTTCAAGTTCATCGGAGGCTTCAGCATGGGTTTATTTGAAGAAACGCAAAAGCAATCCAATTTAAGGTATCAAGTAATCGCTTATATAACCTTTTTGAGCTGATTCAGACGAAAAAAACTTCCTTGGTTAATTATTACAAAGCAGCGAAACACTGACTGGTTATTTAGAAAAAGAAATACAATTATTTTATTTTAACTTTTGTACTAACTGTCCATTGCGTTTAATTTTGATTTTGAAAATAAAAAACTATCAACTTGACTGTGCTGAACCTTGAATGAGTTGAGTGGTGGTGGATTTTGAAAGAAGAAGAAAATCTTTTGCTTTTTTGGATGTGGGGTGAGCAAGGTACAAGGCAGACCCAGTGCATAAGCAAAACCATTCAGCATTTTTTGTTATGCTCAGTGCCCCGCTAATCAGTTTTTCACGGTAGCCCGCAGACTCTGTACATTCCCCTGCTGTTGCAACCCAACACAATAAAGAAAATGCTAACTCATGTGTCTCTTTGGTCGCACAACTATCTATATAAATTCATGTTCAATATGTTTAATAGTAAATTCCTTATACAATGTGTAGCCCCCAATGGAATAAAATGTGAGGAATTGCGAATTCGTGAATGATTGTTGAAGCCGCTCAAAAACCGTCCCAAAACGAACAGAAAGATGGTCAGAATTCAGTATGAATTGGTTGGGAAAATGGAAATCAGCAAAGATGTAGATGCACCTGAAGAAAAGTGGTTTTGGGAGAGGCTTCGTAACTTGATTTTAAATGGTTATTTAATATAAAAAATTGAGACATAGACATAAATTGGTATCATTTTCTCATGTTTTAATTGTATCACTAGGATTTTCGGGACAAAAATCAGCATTTGGAAGTCGCGATGTCAGCCTTGATGAGAATTTGGCGACGGAATCGATGAATGGTGAGCGTCCACTGGATTCAGATGAGGATTACTTCGACTTGGATGGAGGTACAATTATAGTTATTAGTTCCTTATTTTTATTGTTATTTTTTAATTTCTTTTTTATTTGTCAGATGCTTCCAGAGAACATATTCATATGAGGAGTGATTCCTCAATTTTTCAAGAAAGATCTCTCGACGAGGTTGACAGTGAAAATAGTGAAGATGAGAAATTTGTATTTGTGGCCAGTGTCCCTTCAAAGCGCGTGACGAGGACGAGATGGAAGTCCACTATATCGAGTTTCATTTGGAACATGGTTCAGATTCAGAATCAAGTTGTTCCAGCATAGGAGTAAACACTAAACACCACAACTCAAACTGAAAATGCGGAAAGTATACTTGAACAGGGACAATTTGGGGACGTGAATGAGCACGATAGTAATGAAGTTTTAGCTGAACACGTCCCAGTTAGCTGTACTGCTGAAAACCACCACACACTACATGAAGACTTCTTTAGTTTCGTGCAAAGACAAAAACATTCACAACAGGTAAGGGAACACCAAAATGGTCTCAAATTGACGCGATGGTCCGTCATTAATCAAAAGTTACATGGGATTTATGAGACTTCATAAGAGAGAGAGGTTTGCAAGCCATTTCTTGTAGAGAATGTGGTTGGTTCTTTCCTCAAGAACAACTTGAAACTCATCGTGGTGTGGACATCCGTCGATTTGAAACGGGAAATTAGGTGAAATCAATAGCTTCAGAGGTGATTGGTGCTAACATGTGTCACTGTTATTTATATGAAATCTTTTAAAATTAATATTAATGTGTTTGATATATCCTCTATCAATTCAAAGTTAATTAAAGTTTGAATTTTAATTAAACATTGTAATTGTTAGCATTAGTTAAATACTCAAATGCAAGTAATTTTTTCGGGATACACAACGTATTGCTAAATAGCTATATTAACAAGTGGTTAAAAACTTACTAGTGTATTTAAGTTATTAGGAAAAATTAAAAGCCGATAATTAAAAAAATACCCAGTTATTTTGGAAATCAATCCAAATCCAAAGAACTTATAGAAATACACATATCCGGTTCAGAGTCGTTCATGTAACTATATGAAGATTTTATGAAACGGACATTCTTTTACTTTATACGTAGAAATCAAGCTAATAATTTCGTGCCTAAAAAGCAACACCTTCACTTGTAGAATGACAACAATGGTATATTGTAAGGCTGTGTTTCTCCATGTTTCTACAGGCTAACGAACAATTTGCTATTTTTACTGAATGATTGTTCGGAGCACAAACTCCATTCTTCCCTTGGATCCTTTTTAAAAAAGTGATTCATATGAAATCATGCGAAGTTAGAACATCTCATCTCTCGCTTCGGATGGATCATAAAAATTATGACTGAAATCCAATAGTTTGTTATCACCTTTCCTTCCACGTATAATTTGTTTATTCAAAACTCAATAATGCAACTTTAATTTTGTAAGCATAATCAGTATATACAGTCAAGAAGGATTTAATAAAATTATTTTGTAATAAACATGTAATTTGATAAACTTACATTTCAAAAGTTATTTCAGTAACTCGTTTATTAAAAAGAACTTGTATGACAAATGATCTTGTGTTGAGTTTCCTCAACTGAATTACCAGAGTGGGTCTTGACAATTTTGATACTGTAAACCTTTCGATCATTTTTAGCGGCTGTCTTCCAATAAACCACTAACTTTTCCATCCTAGGTGACTGCTTGAAAGCTGACTCAGCGATAATCCTCTTTCTTTCGAATGGAGATGAGCTCATCCTTGTCCAATTTTCTGTTCTTGTCTCCACTGAAACAAGACATAAGATCCAACTCCAAGTTGGTGAGTGATTGTTTGAAGTTCGAAAGAGTTGACAAATCAGCACCTTCTTATTGCGGAAGGAGCTTGCAGGCGTCAGACGGAGGTATTTCACCGGCCAATCAACAGTTGATGATTTTTTCAAGACAGTTGCATCCACATTTTCAACAAAGAGTTTCTTTAGGTGTGGAAGGGATCCATTGAAAGCTGTTTGAGAGAATTTGACCCAACTCCCGGTAACTTCTAGAGTTATCAGTTGCGCTCCATACTTCTGAAGTACGAACGAGGTCACGGAGTGTTTGGTTAACATGCAGAAGTTAAATTGGCTTAGATGCTTCAGATGTGGAAGCTCATTGCTTCTAAATAATTCAGAGTCCTCAACCGGAGGCGGACCTTCTTCAGCTTCGGAAAGCAGGAGAATCTTGATGAGGGGAAGCCGATGAAGAAAGCTGCAAAGCTTTGACATACCGAATCTACCAACTTCCTCAATAAATTCAAAGTTAAACTGAGAAAGGTGGGCCCCATAGCGGGACAAAAACTCTTTCATTGCTACGGAATTTTAATCTCATTCATCTCGTTATCTTCCCCTTCAGACTCATTTTCTTCTCCATCAGACTCTTTTTCTTCACCATCCACGTCATTTTCCGGTCCATCAACCTCATTTTCTTCCTCCTCATTCCATGGAGTGTAAACACTCACGGTAAGGTTCCTATTCAGAAATGAATTGTAGAAGAGACTCTCTTTGTAGAGATCTAAGGCGTTGGACAGTTTATTAATATCTTCTCTGGAAATTAGCGTGTAGTTGTTAGAAATCACATCAATTTCTTTAAAAGTGGGGTTGCAATCGTAACGGAAACTAAAGAAGTCATTGGACTGCCCGTGGATTTCCAGAAACCTTTCCACAGCAACATTGGAACCAATTTCCTTAATATCTGCCTTTGAATAACAATACTGTAAGCAAAATAAATTCCTCTAAATTTCTTGACTGTGTTTAATATCTATAAAACTTCGCATTATTTTAATGATTCCCATATTGAAGCATAGATTTAGTGCAGTCCCGTAACGATGGGGGAGCGGGGTGGAACAGTCGTTCCAGGCCGGACGGAAGAAAAGAAAGAAAAGGCCGGACTTTGGAACAACTAATGTTTAAAATATGCCAAATTAAAGGATTTTAGCCAAAACGTCTGCATGTGTTTGAACACTTTTTTTTCAAAGTCAGGCTTTTTCTTCATTTCTTGCCGCCCGGCCTTGTATTTACCATTTAATTACAGAAATTTTCCTTTTTGGGTGTACATTATGATCACAAATGCTTTTAAGAGTGATTTTGTCATCAAAAAATGCTTTTGGAGTAATTTTCTGTTCAAAAAAGCTTTTTGGTGTGATTTTGAAGCATACAAAAAAGGCCGGACCATTCTTCTTTCGCTCCAGGCCGTACGGATTCACGTTACGGGCCTGATTTAGTGTGTCTCGGCCGGACTTTCCATAAAAAAAATATGACTGATAAAACTTTCATAGTAGGCACAGTACTACTATTTTTGACTAACAAGGTATATCATTCAACTGCCGCCAGAGATAGACTTAGAGAAATGGATGCATTTAAACATGCAGATGTTTAATAGAAATCCCCGCAGAAAATATAAGAAACATGCGTATGTAGAAATCCTTGCAACTTCGTGAGAAATTTTTGCTGTTATGAAAAACACTAAAAATCAAACCCTTTTTAAGTTTTCAGGTAATTGTATCAAAATTATTACAATATTTTACTTAATAAACTGTTTTTACATTTTAAGTATGTTATGTGTCTCAATTAAACTATATTTTAGCTCGTTTAGGACAGTGAACTTTGTTTCTATGTGGTATACAACTTTACAATGAAGACCGATCTTAAGAGTATTTTGTAACCAAAAGTTATATAAAAAATGGTTCACTGTTCGAAAAATCAAGAATCACAGAATTTATCTTATGTCTGACAAGCAATCCTATTTTGTTATCATAAACCGATTTTAACAAACTTTACGGTTTTAGGGGGAAAAGATGCGAAGAATACAAATAAATACTTTTCAGCTGCTTAGAGGAAGAAATTTCGGAGCTACGGGCAATTTATTTAGCGAGCGAAGGCTTTTCCCTATGTATTTTTAAGGGGCACATTGGGATGGAAAAATTCAAGCACCTTATGCGCTTTGGCCATTAGAAGTATAAGCATGTATTAATGCATTTCAAACTAACTCATTCATGCATATTGCTTCTGCGGTAACACTGATGAGCATTGCAAACGTTCTTTTGTACTTCTTATGCATATATTTCCTTTTATTTCTCCTCATTCATCAAATTTTGATTTGTACTGATTTGAATATTGAATTAAATGCTATTAAGTGTTGTGAAGTATTAGCCTGCTTAATGTCGGCAGGCTGTAAACATTTGTTTACAACCTACTCTGTTTACGTTGTTTATGCCAAATTAACTGTATCCCCCTGGTTATGAAATAAAGATTTTGTAATTAGAAAGATCGTTTTCGTAGTTTTCCAAAAAATATACTAGAGTAAATTACGACCAACATGATAGCATTGCGCGTGCAGCCTATGTACCAATTGCGCCCGCTAATTCAATTGCCTACAGCTTCTAAATTTCTTTCTGTAAGCAGCTGAAAAGTATCTAGTTTTGTTCCTTGCATGTTTTTACCCCTAAAACCACAAATTTTGTTAAAATTTGTTTATGATAACAAAATAGATTTGCTTGTGAGTCTCTTACCTTACGTCTCTGATTTTACACGAATTAGGACATATCCAACAATTTAAAAGGACATTTTTCAAATTAAATTGTGACCATATGTAGCTCGCACTGGTGACTAATAGTGTTGTCTTTATTAACGTGTTTGATCAGTATCAACCATGTAAAACCGTACCGTATAAAAACCGTATAAAATCCGAACAAACATTTCATCATGAAAGAAAGCATTTGCACATTAATTCAAACGTTTTGTCTTGAACTACGTTGCAAGTCAGAATAGATGAATGTTTGGTTTTTGATAGGTACTCAATGTAAGAAAACTTTTTCGGATGCCGGAGAACAGGAGTTGCAAAAATGTTTTAACCTTGGCTGCCCATTTTGATTTATTAAACATTCATGTGGTTGCTCAACTGGAAGGAAGGCTTGAAGATTTTTCACAACATGATTATGTACTGGTTTTTGCAACTCCTGCTTAAACTACATAGCTAGAATGCTTGGTTATGCTAGAATATATAACTATGTCAGCGCGATTCAATATGTTTTGTTGGTAATTCAATCAACCGAAAGCTTTTACTGACCCTACACTCGACCCAATGCTTTTTTTAATATTGGGACGTCTAAATTTAAAAAGAAATGAAAGAATTAACAGCCTTTGATGAGTGAGATTCCCAGGAAAAGGATTAATGTAGATCATTAAAAAAATTAGCTACCAGTCAGGTGTTTGAAAGCAAAGGTGTGCCGATTTATGAGTAAGAAAACTGCGAGCTATGTAAATTTAATTTTGTTTAATTATAGTAATTCCTTGACATCACAACGAACATATTTCTGGAACGGTGAACAAGATTAAATTTGCGGCCCTTGACATACTACGGTTATTACAAAATGTTACGTCGAAGTTTTGAAACATTAAGTCAGATATTTGCCCAAAGTTAAACTCCAGGTGCTTACACAATGTCATCGCTAATGGTGGTAATAATACTCTCTGTGGAGATTGAGTTTGAAAACACATGAGGTGGGAACTTGATTTATTATTGATCTAACTATTCTTAAAAGAGTAAACATTTTGTCTCTAGTAACTATTAAACGTAACTGTAAACGACAGGCATTCATCAAGTGTTGTAAACAAAAATTATGAATACAATTTCATTTAGCATTAAAAATAACCGTAATCATTTTATCCAAAATTCTATATCCTCTTACTTTAACTCATACTAAAACCAAGACAAATTAGGAGTAAATTCAACTTAACACCAAGTAACGACGCATCTGAGGCTTTGGCCGCCAGCAGCAATTTTCGTTTTTCAATAAAGATATGAGGAGACGATTTTCTGGATTCTTCAACTGGGTTTTCAACCACTTTCCACCACCCCATATGATCAACGTCTTGAATATCAGTCATGTATCCTACGCCTGAATCAAACGCTGATTGAAAAACCACTTCCACGCTGTTCTTCACAGCCCATCCCGACACCAAAACCCAAAAATCTACCAAATTTTTATCGTGATCAGTTCCATCGGTTTCATTTTTTGAAAACTCCCAACCAGTGTAAACTTGGAGTGAAATGTTGATTCCGTAGTCCCAAATTGTTTGTTGGCATTCCTCAAATTTCGCGGAAAGCACTTCAACGGCAGCCTGTGGAGTCTTTCCTGAGGAGTCGCCCCAATCAGTAACTGAATTTGGCCACCAGATAAAAGTAATGTGGCTCACATGTCGTAAAACTATGGGTAATCCAAATTCTGTGCAATAGTACAGCGGCAATGCTGTTCCAAACTCGTATGATGTGTTCTCTGGGAACTTTGCGTCAGCCAAGAAGTTTTGGAACTCTCCGATGTTTCTGTCCTCAGTTTCGGTAAGAAAATCTGAATGTCCTATATAAATACGTTTCACAGTTCCTGGATAAATTTTGTTAGCTTCATCAGCATCTGAGACTAGGTGGCGAAGACACCACCAAACGTGATCAGACGTGCGATTGGGAATGATCATCAGATAGGTGGAAAGCTCTAGAGGAGTTTCGCTTGCTTTGAGGTGGAGATTATTAAATGTTGCCGCCGCTGATGGAATCAACTTACTGATAGCATGACCCGTTTCTGAAATGATAAACAATATCTGATCGTGTAGAACATGTTTGCTGAAAACTGTCAAGCTTTAAAATATGTTCTCATATCCTGCCCCGCAACAACCCAAGATAGGTGACTGAACTCCGATGAAATTTTTGTGATCGGTGGAATTAATTTGTTAACAATTGTGGTATCGTCATCCCAGAATCTGCCCCTAAAGAAAACTCTTGGATTCCATAATACTCCCACATTTGAGCGATTAAAAGCAAAAACCTGCATGCAAAATTCCATGAACAGCAGACCTCTGAAAAATGCCTAATAAATAAGTAGGGTGTTACTTACGTGTAAGCCCATGTTCCACAAGAACAGGCTTAAGAAAATGGTACAGCCAGGCGATCTCATTTTGTAAAACCTGGAATAGCGGCGATCTGGGGAGGACCAGTAGTGCTCTGGTAAACACAGGTAATGTGGTTAAGACGGCAGACTGCTTTTGACTACATTCCTTGTGAGTTAAGCAATCGTTAAGAGAAGACGTCTAGGAAAATTGTCTCAGTTTTTTAATGGCACTAGTATGTTCTTTATTACGAAGGTGAGTCAACGTACATTTCGCAAGCACCAGAACAAAGCAGTAGTAGAGGTGGAATGACTAAAGTAAGCCGCCTTGTTTCGTCATTGTATTACGACAGAAGTTTTACGTTGCAAAAAATTTTAACCCCGTAATGATCACGCAGGTTTATTACAACGTCCTTCTATGAACTATGTGGCGTAACTGCTATATGAAGCAATGCTTTGTGCACTCCAATATTGGAAAAAATATCTAAAATTCTTCTAACCACATCACAGGAAGAACAGAAGTGTCGAAAACGCACTGAAAACGCGTGGGAGGGAATATGCACAGCAAGGCTGTCAAAGACAGCCGATAGTTCGTTATGGACTTGACTCCAGAAATGTAGCTCGGCGTGAGACACATTGGTTAATCCATAATCCAATGAAATGACGGAGGAGCCAGCTTTTAATAAAACGCGCGCGAATAGATTTGTTTTTAAGCGAGAGCTAGGCAGTAAGCTGCTTGATTTCTTTGTTCATTTCTGTGTCATGTGACTTTTATGGGAGGAGCATATGCTGCCTCATTGGGAGTCAAGTACATAACGAACCATCGTCAGTCTTGCGTTAGCCTACTGGTCTTTGGGGAATATGAGAAATAATGTGGGAAATGGCAGAGGGTTATATGCGTAAATCCCGTATTTAGTATTATACAATGATTCTGCGCATAAAACACGTATAACCACGGTCCGGCAGCTAAAGGCTAAAACTCGGTCTTTGTGCCTCAGGCGTCTATAGCAGTATTGCGTCTTCAGTTTGCTTACCAAACATATGCTCAACCAATAATAATTCATGCTCCTGCTGAGTGGCGCACGTAAGGTTAGGTAAGAATAACATTAACATAGTCTGGCGCCACCTCATTTTGGGATATGCAATTAGGTAGTTAACAGCTCAGCAAAATTAAAAATAGGTATTTTATTGCGGCACGTTTCCATATATTAAACAAGTATCAAAAATTTCACAAACTACCAAATTAATATAAGTATTACACACTAATATTACCTATATAACAATCACAACACCATTGGGAAACATATTAACTTGGTAAGGGGCGTCACAACCGCCTGGACACTGTCACAATGTCCAGGCTAGAATTCGCATGTCCGGGTACCTGAATGGACTATTTTTTATCATCTTAGGAAAATAGATATTGTGAATTATTTAGTTTAGTAGCTGTAAACCATCAACCAATTGAGTAATCAAAAATTGCCATACCACCTTTATTGCCAAATTTCAAGTTCAGTCGGGATGATATAAGTCTTAACCTTAACTATGAGCCATTAGGTGCAATGCTTGCAGGAAGTTCTTGAATTTCTGGCAAAAAAACTTACTGGTCAGAGAATTATTTTCACAGAGATAATAGGGAGGCTTCGCAAGTCGTCCGGTAGGCCAATTTGAGTATTGTGACGGTAGAATATTCGGTAGGAAGGAATCTACAGTAAAAACCTACAATATATTGGCCAAAAACTGAAACCCGTCTCTGGATCAGATTGTGATGGTAAAAATTGAATGAAATTAAATTTACCACTTCACAACAAAGACCACAGCATGGGAGTTCAGAGCGCAGGATTTAGTCTTTCTAGCCTACCGTACTTCTTACAATCCGAATTCTGCGTAGCCTCCGGGCTTCACAGTACGAGATTGTGACGGTGATTGTGGTACCGTCACCATCACAATCACAGTACACGGTTTGCGAAGCCTCCCTAATATTTCCATGTGTCTTCATATGAATACTTCCGAAACTGGGATTGAAGCAATTGTACCATCACGAACGATCTTTCATCGTATGGAAACACCAGTTGGTGGGGCAACCAACGATGATGTAAATCTTGATATTTTCTAACAGGCACAAATATGCATGATCACCAAAACGACATGTTGCCCACTCTTTTCAGGCGGAATGGAACCATGTGTTTGTAACCTTCTCGACGCTCCTAAAATCTTGTACTATTTTCGATGGGTTATAATATTTGAAGTATTCGACAACCTTTTTCACATTTGAAAGAAAGTTGCTAAAACCTTATGCAAATTAACATGCGAAAATTCAAAGTGCATATTCACAGACAATATTTTGGGGATATTTGCTATTCATAAGTGTCCAAAAATTTGCAACACAAGTCGTTTAATTTCGAGTCCGATCGACCACGTACTTTGCTCGTCTAAGCTACAACTTACAAAATCAGTCTAAAAATAATAATAATGAGTGAGTTTATTTTAAAGGGCAACAAATAATGCAAATCGAGCGCTTATTATATGCATATTTTAATAAAATCCACGGCATTTGTAACCTGGAGGTTTTATATAATATTGAACTGACAAAACATGTTGATTTTAAACTCACCCTAAGTCTGCGGATTACAAAAGGAACAGATTATAAAGTCGGCTCCATCGTATGAAAAACATATGAAATGCATATAAACATTAAATTTACTACACTGGAAACAAACGTAGATTTTGTCTAATTTTTTTATCAGCGAATAAATATTATTGAACCAACACACCCACCTGAACATGATTTTAATGCCTATGGTATCAATCACTTATCACCCCCAGAATTTAATCAGGAATCATACATACATTATTAAGCTTCAGGGAATAAACATTGAAGTAATCACGAGATAAGATAATAGCAGATGTTAAAAGGTAATTGATACAGAAAACGAGCCATTTGTGATAAAAGAAGAGGTTTATCCTCAAGCAAAGCCATCAATTCAATGCCAGAAGTTACAAAATAATACCCAAAATTTTATTTTAATTCATTCAATACTAATTTAAAGTGGAACAGTTGTGCGAGAAATATGAAAACCCCGATTCACAACTGAAGTATCACTCTTAAAGGTAACAAGCATTAAATCATTATCAACCCATTGGATCATCTCGTAGTTTCCACAAATCTGTTGAGAGTATGTCCAACCGCTGGCAGGTCTAAATCTGTATAGCTGAAGCACATCGGCACAGGTGGAACCCTCCAATCTGTCTCTTACATAGATCACCAATGTTTTCCTAGAAGTGCTGTATAAATTACTCGGTGTTGAAAAGACAAACGTGGACATTTCATTGTTGGTGTAGGCACTGTTGCATCAGCAGGATACCGAATATGTTCTTGGGAGTTTGATACGATATAGTCTTTTGAGCTTGTTGATATCCCATTTGATCCAGTGGTTGCCTTTGTACCAAATGATAAATCCTCTGGAAGAAACGCTTGCTCCAGAATAAAATGTAACGAGAAGTTTGTGGCAGGTGGTGGCAAACTTATTACGCCGTTGCTGTACTGAAACGTCAGGAAAAAATCATAAAAATGAAAATATCCGTTTTTTATTTTTTATACTTTTGTAATAGCGAATCTGAAAATTACTTACATTGCGGCATTAGTAGGGTTACTGTTCCCTCTGTTCACACACGAAGCAGTGA
>LJIJ01003222.1:0-20461 GCA_001718145.1 Orchesella cincta | reverse complement strand
TATTCTTTTCTGCGGTGGGAAACATATACGTCCATACTTCCATCACTCAGTAAGTCAACACACTAAATAAAAGATCAAAATAGATCCTAACTCCAATTTTGGATGTTTCAAACTACCAAACAAAGGCACTCACATCTGCTTGTTTCCAATACTTTCCATAGACTCGAAAGAAAAGCAAAGCTTAGCAGGATAAACTTGTTTCTGCTACATGTGACAATAGTGGGTTTTTGACGTTCCTCGACGTCATTGGAGGTGAGTTCACAAGAAATCATAAATAATTTCGAAGTTGTCTCTTCATCTTAACAAAATCAAAAATTTCAGGAACGGTCACGAATAAAATTCGAAAAAAATTGAAGAATTTCCTCAAATTTCAGATCTGCTGGCACACATTGTATCTTAGCAAGCTGGGAGATTTTATTTGTAGACTCATGTCAGTTCTTCGAATTTCTGGCTCTACCTTTCCAGTTTCGTGCTCGTTATTTCATCCCATTTCTCTTCTTTGCTGTAGTAAACCCTTTGGGAATAGCTTACTCAGACGGCCGTGCAAAATCATGCAAGTTGTGGTCTGGAATGGAAGCGTGGTTTTCACTTGCCCAGTCTATAATATTTTATATTGAGAAACATCCGATATTCAGGGGGTACGAACAATGCGTCTTTTTCAACGCCTTCCCATCCACAGCGTATCAAGTTATTCAGCTTCTGCTTTCTCTATGGGTTTCCATTGACAATGATTATATTCTGCTACTCCTGAATTTTTACCAAGTTAATCATACCAGCAAAACCATCCAGTGGTTAGTTACCTTCCCATGCAACGTATGAAGGAATTATCATATTACATGTTTTAAAAAATGTTACAGGCAACGTTTCATTTTAGATAAACTGTTAATAAGATCAAATACTAAGGCACTTAGTCGTGCAAAAGTGTGAGCTCTGAAGATGACAGTTACCATCGTCGCCACTTTCTATTTCCGTTGGACACCCTACAACATTATGTTGCCTTGGTATGAATGAAAAAGTGAAAGTTAACAACAATTCCTAGATTTTTGTTTTCTATAAAACTGTTTTGGTATTTAGGTACTGGTTTGAGAGGAAGTCCACTCAGGCAGTGGATCAACGAATGTTTAAATCCACTTATTTATGGTTTTTTTCATTTTCGGTACGTTCAAAGAGAAAGTAGCATCCCCAGCACCGCAAATAAATGTAAAGCGAGCGCAAAATCCGAGATGTGTTTTAAACTCCTCCGTAGCTCCTAACCGCTTTCAATTTCCTTATCTGGAATTACTTAAATAAAATATTACTGATTTTTTTTTCTAACCCACAAACAACGGAGAGCTCATTGTGGAATAGTGAGATAGGGTCTAACCAAGTTTACACCGACTGGATATCGGATGATGTATCGCCTAGTCATTGCCTTATTGTTATAAATCTAAAACTCCAAGTCACGTTACTTCCTTGTGAAATCGGTTTTTTACTAACTGTCAGCACTAAACTAAATGCTTTCCGGCAATAAGGAACACTCGATTACAAGGGCTATTCACGTACAATTAGAAATATAACAATTTGTTTAATGAAAACCAGTTTCCAATCAATTTTCAACAATTAATCCAAACATTTTTGCCGAAGTCCCAAACAAATTTGATCATGAAGAGATGACTGATGCTTTCTCCTATGCCTATAGCTGTGTATACACGCTACCAACGACTCAAAAAATGCACCAAACAAACTCAATGCTAAAAATACGCAGAACAATCACAAAATAACGCCATGCATATAACTACAAACTACTTTCCGACACTCATGATTATTTCAATAAATTGGTTTGCAAACGATTTTTCTTGAAAATTTCATTTTACACAGATTTCAGGAACACGTCTTTAACTTGAAAACGTGAGTGAAGTGCATTTCATCCTACTTTCGATGCAATAAATACTGTCACAAGCTTCCACGAACTACCATCGCATCACGAATCCGTAAAAGCGATGAATACTTTGTAAAGACAATCATCTGAGATGCTGCTGCCCATCGTTGTTTCCGTGAATGAAGTTTGAAATGCTTTTAGTTTATCTTATTGTTTTTTAAGCTACGCAGAAATTTAAATTGTCAATTGAAAATTTCAGGGCTGAAGTACTTTACTTCCCCATTCACATAAAAACATGCCTCGTGTAATTTTTTTCGAAGTTTCAGGTGAAATGTAGGCATACAAGGTGACTTAGATCTCGACTTTGTTCACCATGAGCTTTATATTTGAAGTGGTTTTAGAATAGAATTAACAGAAACTGAAGTAACGATACTGGGGAATGTATTTTTATTACAGTAAAAAGTCATATTTCATTCAAAGAAAATATAAATAAAGAGAGTTAGAATTAGCATTCAGCCTTGAAAACTTTGCATTCTTGTTATATTGTGTAAGGATGTGGAGTGAAAGCATTTTCCTTCAATTCTATTGCGCAATAATAAACCATAGAAAGGAAGAAGAGGCAGCTAGAAACACAAGTGTAAGTAGGTCGGATGTTGAACCCACACATAAAATTAAGAAATGAATTTGCCGACTTATCGTTATTATACAAATTTTTCAGTCTTTCTTTAAAAGAGGTTTGCAAGAATATTTGCTTAAGACATATCTACCGTGGTCTCATAACATTTTCTTCTCGTGGTTGACCCTAGGAAATAGCATGAAGCATAGTGGAAAAGAAATACTAGTACAAAATGGGTACGTTAACAAAACATTCTATATTTACGGCAATTATGAGTTGTTTAAAAGCAGTTTCTATGAGGCAGAAGTCCATATGATTTTCTTTGTATTATTTTAAATTTTTGCTTATATCCTTTATAAAACCAACGTTTCTTGCATAACTTTGCAACAATTCTGAAGGTATTTGCATCTAAAATAGCTGCTCTCATTCCTGAATTATGTAACAAAATACATACCTAAATGTGATGAAAAAAGGGTATCAAAAGAACTTATAACCTTTTAAAGTTTGTTCGTTACTTCAAAATGAACTGCAACAACAGCCACACTGTCAAGTGTCAATGTAAGACAACTAGTGTTTCAACTTGGGAATACGGTTTCGCAAACAAATAATATCCAAATGACAAACGAAGGTACAAGTTCTCACAAACTTTCCATGACGTTTTAAATAAATAAAAGCAGCATCAATTTTGTTGTTAAGTAACAAGTGAAAAAAAGAGTTTGACAGGCAATTTTACTTGTCTGCAATAGATAAGCGTGTCCTTATTTTGAAGTAATTCTAACCGACGTATATGTAAAAAAACGTTCAAGACTAAATATTGGTATACGTCATTTCAGAATGGTGTCAAATAACATGTCCCCATCCGAACTTAAGTTGCTCTATTTTCTGTTTTTCACTTCCAACCAAAATAAAGGCTAAATTCGCAAACATTCATGCAAGTGACAGGTTTTCTTTCATGTTGGAGCCTCCAACTTGGAGGAGATACTTCTTGAATGCCTTGAACTTTACAAGATGTCATTTCCTTGTCTAATTTGAAAAACTTTTTTCTTTATCTACAGTACTTGTTAGAAAGCAGTTTCATATATGATCCCGTGCTTTCAAACTGTATTTTTAAAGCAAATTGAGCTGCTTCAGTCATTTTAAAAGAAATGCAGGTTTCACGTGTTTATTCCGAAACTGAGTTTCTTTACGTGATGTTGTTTGGCATGCTTAACAAATTTCACAATAACTGGCAGTCATCAAATTCGCCAATTTGGATAACAAGATGATGATGCCATAGAAGCAAGCTCACAAGGTTTTAAAAAGACAT
Source organism: Orchesella cincta (assembly GCA_001718145.1). NCBI lineage: Eukaryota > Metazoa > Arthropoda > Collembola > Entomobryomorpha > Orchesellidae > Orchesella > Orchesella cincta. Next base: position 16,681 of record LJIJ01003222.1, on the reverse strand, counting down.
TCTGGATAAAAATGTTGTTGAAAGGAATTCTGTGAATTCAAAATTATATGGTTATGTCTCATCATTTCATTTAGGAACAGCTAAGCTTTCTGAAGAGCTTCTCTGAATGCTTTTTAATAATATGAAAGAAGAGCGGAAAAATTAAATTAGTTTACTTAAAATGTTGGAGAAGGTATTCATTATAAGTTTCCAAAAATTGTTTTACAAACAATCCAACGAAGTTAGATAGTTCCGTCTAGACGGTTTTCATCAAGCTCCTCAGGGAAAAAGGTTGAGATAAAAATCTGCTTGAATGAATGAATAAAAGGTTTATCCTACTACTTATATAAAAGCATAAGAAAGTTAATAATATTTTTTTTATATAACTGTTTCCTTGAAAAAACCCCATTGCATTTTGTTCCTTTCATCAATCGAATCTATTCCTTAAGGTGTATGCACCACGTAGCATTCAAAGGAAAATGAATTTGAGCAGAACTTAGCACATCGTAGCTGGCGAAAAACGGAGGGACAATATAACCAGTAAAAACGTTTGTGATTTTTTAGACCAAATGTTTTCCACCTTGTCATCTTACGAGTAAGTCTCAATTGAACCCGCTGTGAGAATATAACTATAAAATGTTGTTTTAACGTTCAGATAAAAAATAAGCAAGCAAATCAAAATCATTTGAGCTTGGTAGGTATGAAAAAAACAATGACAGGTAACAGTTCCAACTTGGCCACTTTTGTTTCTGTTGAGTTGTCTATTTGTAGTATTTGTAGCTTTTTGTGTATAAATTGTGGAATTAAGTGAAAACGTTTTACTTTCCAAGAAATTTAATTCTGCACTGGATAGTTTTTCGTAGTAAAAGTGGTTGAAAGGGAGTCGAAGGTACCTAGTGTTCCTCCATCTACAAAGTAAATATTCTTTTTATTCAAAGTTTGCCTACCTTTTATGGAACACGCATCATAAGGCTTCAACAAAAAAAAAACTTACCTGAAAATCTACTTTTAGCTCCAAAAAGGGAGGAGAAAGTGATTCTACAAGCACAAATACTTGGAAATAGTCAGTCATTATAAACTGTTTATGAAATAGTTCATGCGTGATTTACGTAGGCGGTCATATTCCGTTCTAGTGTATGCGAACGATTTCATATAATTGGAGTGGAAGTTGATGCTAGCTTTTTCATATGCTTCAATTTAACGGCCACTTTGCTCCACGGAATCAGTTTTCATGCGATTGTAAGTTAGTCAAGTTAGTTAATTTAGAAAATATTTATAAAATATTTTAGTGGCTTATTTATGCTCTTGATTGGATTTGTTTCTGTGAATGACATTTTAACTGTTTTTTTTTCTTTTCAAATTGGTCTAACTGTTTTTCATGCCAAACTAACGTTCTATTTGTCAATGAAAGTCTTAAGTACTTTAATTTCATGTAAACACGCCTTATCTCAATTACCGCAAATGGCTGTTGGTTTCAATGCATATATTTTAACTATGAAATCCTCCACAAGTTTTATTCGGATACATCACTTCAATTACGATTTCACAATCACTTTGGCAATTAAACAATTAGCTCAGTCACACAATGGATATCCCACATAATATTAAACAATTTTTGTCCTGCAGGTTCCGACTACATAAGAAGCAGTTTAGACTTTTCATGTTTTTCTGTAAATTTAGGAATCATTTTCATCTGACCATGTCTATTTAATTTAGACATATAAATTTATCACCCTGCAAAACTCATCTGGGTACCTAAAATATTGTAAAACCGGGTCTCTCAAAATCAGTATATTCCATTTTTTGAGTTTTTGGCTACACCGTCAGTCAACTACTAATAAACGTATTCTGAGAGCATCCTTAACCATGTAACTGAATTCCACCACGGTCTAAAAGGGACATAAAGGCATCCTTTATGTTCCAGCTTGCCTATCAGGCTTATTAAACTACGATGAGAGCACTGGTATTCAGATGGTTACTTCTAGCCTACGTGAAGCCCAAATCCAAAAAACAAAAACGGGATAAGTCCTGGAATAAAATAAATAAATTAAATGTTTTTAATTGCACAATCGAAATGTTTTATTACGGGATTTAAGCTGTATAAAAACTCATGCTGTAGTTAAGGTCGTAAATTACGCACATTGTCATTAAGTGTTCTTGTTAGAATTGAGGTGCTCTGAAATTAGTATGTAACAAATGGTATAGAACAAAGTAGTTGGTTTTTATAATAACTTAAGTCAACAACATCCAATTAGCACTTGGTAAACTTTCGTTAGTGCGTGTTGTAACAAATGTTGCAATCGTAGTCAACAGGGGAAGGCTCACCAGGGGTTATCCACTACTTGCGTGTCTTATCATTTTATATCAGGCCGACAACCTCAATTTATTATTAATCGGAAGTGGATGATTATTATAAGTTACTAGTAATCAAGCCTGCTAATATAATTGTTCAAGGAAATGTTTCACTGTGAAAACCCTCAACCATTAAGGAATCTATTTAGAGATAGAGAGCAAAATCATTTTACAGTTACAACTAAATACATGCAAATAAGGAAGCCAATTGTTTTGTTGACTTGCTTTTCAGGCTAGCATTGCAAACGAATTCCGTATACTACTTTTGGCTACTCTTTGAGTAACCGTTGGAATGACGCAGGGATGTTGGGTTTGTTTTGAAGCAAAGACTATTGAATCATAATAACAGCTTTTCATAAATTTTATCAGAATTCCGCCTCGCTTCAATTTATAAAGAACCCACAATATTTCAGCACATTCCATCCATAATCGCATATTAATTAGTGCTAATTCTCGAAAAGTCTTAACGTTATAGTCGCTGAAGCAGCAAATGGAAATTTTCCAATAAAACTCGCAACTTTGTTCATTTTCTGCATCGCAACGTTTGGAGCTAGTTATTAATAGGAGCCAGCATTTCTAATAAATCATTGTAAAACTGTAAAAACGAATGCAGACTTTCCCGAAAATCTGCTGTCTAAAAAGTCCTTGGAAACTGGCAGTCAATACAAACAGTTTATAAAATAGTTCGAGCGTGGTTTTTGTCGCTGGATACGCTTCTACCTCATGCAAAACAATTTCCAGAGTCGAGTTGATGAGCATAACATATTTGTCATAGGTATTTTTCAACTTGTGAAGCTGAGTATACTGTGAAAATTAATGCGATTTGTTTTACTTTTGTAATGAAAAATTGTAATGAATTTCCTACACACTTTATCTCCTGGATGCGATGAACAGTTTTCAATATTTTATACATCCCACCCTAATTGCTTATGACGTTGTTTATAAATTTGTTTTTCAGTTGGAAGTCAGGGGGTAATGCTCAGCAACCGTCTCAGATTTTTGTCATGTAATGAGCAAGAGATTGTGACCACCTCTTGTGACTTTTTTTCTGTCTAAATCCAGTCTAACAAGCAACTCGTGGGATTTTATCTCTCTCGTAGCTTAAATTTATTTGTAGTACGTGTGCTCTTGTTATTTTGGTGTAGGACAGGCACGTTCCAATTTGCATGACTGAAAATCCTTTTTGTCCTTGACTACATTTGATAATGTACTCCTGTCGTGGAAACGTGAAAAGCCAAAAGAGTGTAAAGGACACATAAGATGTCTGATTAGTAACGTATCATTGCTGTAAAACGTTTTTAAACTATTGTGAAAGAGTAAAAAGAAAGTTGCAAAGCATGATATATACGATGAAGTAGATGTTGAATAAGATCTAATTGGATTTTGGAGTTTTGCGTCATTCAGCAGATTCCAAACTTCACAATAATAAAAAGATATGGAGGAATCGGTAGGTAACTAGCTTCTCTACTTAAGCAACACAGTGTTAACAGACTGTTACCCGGAAACTCTTGTCCCCTCTTTAGAATGTAGACATAAATTGAAGCATACGATTCTAAAATCAGACAGATGAGCGGCACGATAAGATGACTTGTCAGTTTGCACGCTTTTTTAGTCAATTGACTTTTACAAGATGACTGGTTTGTGCATGAAATACACGATCTGGATTCTTGTATAGTTTTAAAACCCCATTTTGTTTTTAACGAGTGACGAATTAAATTGGGGATGCATTTAAACGTGCAGATGTTTAATAGAAATCCCGCAGAAAATATATAAAATATGCGTATGAAGAAATTCTAGCAACTTTGTTAAGAATTTGCGCTGTTTAATAGAATCCATCGCTATTTATATAACGTATATAAACTTGTCAATTCATGCAAATTATTTGATGGTCTACGATCTACCATTATACAGCATATATATACATACAAATTTTCTTGCTTTTTAACTTCTTTTAAAGAATTATCGGATTTCTTCTTAAGCCAGTAAACATACGCTCTCCCAAATCATGTAAGGATTCTATACCAAAAAGCATAACCAGTATTGAAATTTAAATGGGTTAGTGCCACAAAGTATTAAACCGTTCAAAAAAGTTATATAATACCAAATTGCAAACCAAAATATGTTTGAAGTGACGGAGCCATGTTTATTATGATATATAACTCTTAGAAAGTTTCAATTAAATTTTGACTTCGTAAAAATAGGTTGATATTTCTTAATTTTTTCCGCAATTTTCTCATACGCGATTTTCTGTTAAAAAGGATTCATGTTTCTGACATTTTCGCACATTTCTCATACGCGGGTTTTTTACAGACTTTAGCGAGGATTTCTTATTATATCTTCACGTTTATATTTATCCGACATTAAATTGTAGCATTCGTTTATTTCTCATTATAGTTTCAGTACGTCAGTAACAGTCCAAGGTAACTACTTTTTGAAAAAGCAGACGTGCTTCTTAAATTTTAATGTGAGAAATCTGTTTCAGCTGTAATATAATTGGATTTTAGATATACAGAAATCACAAGTATTCTGTATTGCCAAAAACGATAATAACGAGTATGGAAGTAGAATGTGATCATTAAGAATATTCAGGAGAGAAGAAAAACACAACAAAAAAATAATTGGGAAATACCTATTTAGGAACACATCCAACTGTACATCCAATGACGAATGATGAGCAAAATAATTGATGGCTTAGAGTGCTAGAATCTTTTCATCATTTTATTTTGTGTAACATCACTCAGAGTTTTGAACGCTATTTGCTGGTTTTAGGATTAAATCCATGATCCGATCAAAAAAATGGTAATCTAACGCTTCATGAAATAGAGTTTGAAGTTTTATTCTTTCTTTTTAATGCGGTATAGATACGGCACATAATTTAAATAATGTACTTTGACAATAGAGTTAAAAATAAATTTAATATTCGGTTACCCTTTTCATTACAAAGTTACTTTTTGTGAAAGGGCTTTATGCATACTTTAAGAGTTACATAAAAATTTGAATTAAACTTCCAAGCGAAATGCTTGTAAATAAAAAATAGTGCTGGCTAAAACAAGAAACGTGTCGAGTCAAAAGGAGAATTGACTAAGTGCTGAAAGATGCTTAAGTTGATAAGTAGGGGCATTGCAATGAGGCTCAGTTTGGCTTAATCATCAAAAAACTAAAGACAACGGTAAGAAATGAGAGGAATGTCAAAAGCTTTACTGCTAAAAAATCTTCATTTTCAAGGCCTTTGAAATACTTATTTTAATGATGAGGGACAGTTTTCTAGAAGTTGTTACTTCCCTACTCCCTGGTCTATTTACCCAAACTGCCAATCTTAACTTACAACTTTTGACTTGCTATTAAAGGCTTTAAGAGTTATTGTAGACCTACGAAAACACTTAAAACGAAAACTAACCACCTGTCATCTTAAAAGCTGCGTAATGAATTTTAGGATAATTTGCATAATGTTATTTATGCAGTACAAAGTCTTGAGACTGTCCCCTAAAAGTTTCTGAATTGTCAAAATAACTAAAAAAGTATTCGTTTCTTACATTAGTAACTTGTTTGTAAATTTATATTTTTACATTTAATGAAACATACATTGTTTTCCCTTCTGAATGGAAGTAAAGGATCAATTTTCAGTTCATTTTATCAAGGAGAAATAGTAGGCATGTATAAAACGACGTGATACATTGATCCCATCATCCGTTTGAGCTTCCGCGATACTTTCTACGCAACTAACTGTTTTGTAAGATTATCAAACATTACAAATTACTACGACAAAACAAGAACATCCAAAAATATGTGGGGAAATTGGTGGACCCGGACAACTGTCTTGTAATTTCCCAATTAGCGCATCGATCATCTGCAAATAATACTACAAAATTTGAAACAACAAAGAAAAGTTTTACAACTACCTTATGCAGGCGCAAAACTTTTTCACCACAGAATACCAATTTCAGACAAACTCTTTATATTCGTATCTTCTACACGTTTTCAATTATCCTGCAACTATAATTCAACTTTTACGTGAACTAAAGCTGGGAGATACAGACTAATACCCGGGCTTAGCGCAGCTTCTTTGGAGCCAACGGAGTTTGTCTAGCAGTCTGATCAAAAACTTTCTCAGTTTTACTCCAGCTTCCGCAGAGAAAGTGTTCTGTGTTTCCGAAAAGATCCAGCAAAGGAGCAGTAGCTAAAGAACTTGTTGGGGTTATGTGCAACTAACTATATGTTTGTAGGTTTCTTAGTATTAAAAGCAGTGAAGTTTAACCTAAAGTTAAAAGTTGCTTTTACAACACCATTTATTCCATTTCTTGTGATGTACATAATTTTTACTGTTTGAAAATGGCTTTAAATTTAACGAATTTGTCATTTGGAAATGAATCGTCAAGAGACACCAGCCTTGATGATTCTCTAACGATCAGTGCAGAGCTCAGTTATGAGTCTCCGTACTCCACTACTATTATTACACCAAGTAATGGGACTGTTCGGGAGTTACCAATTGACATGCAATTTAACGATGGGCACCGACTTGCAATCACAGTGTATTCCTTGCTGATGTTCTGCTCGGCAGTTGGAAATATTTACGTCTTAACTTCCATCATCCAGTAAGTTAGCTTGTGTTGATTTTTGTTGGTAAAACACTGCAGTATTAATAAATCAACGATTTAATTTTATCAGTTTCTTTATTTTAAAGAAATATAAGGTGTGTCAACATAGTTTTAAATATTAAACAAAACATATTAAAAACCCGGTTTTTCATACCTGCTTTTCCACAGCCTCCACAGAAAAGGAAAATTTAGCAGAATAGACTTATTTTTGCTACATCTGACAACTGCGGATTTGTTGGTGACGTTTCTCATGATGCCGTTGGAGGTGAGAAGACAACAAAGCTATAAATTATTTCAAATTTTGAAAATAGTCGTCTTCTTAAAAAACTATAACTTGTATGAATGGAATTCTCGCAGAGGATGTTTTTTTAAACATTCAAAACAAAATTTATTTTCAGATCGGCTGGCACTACACCGTATCCTGGCAAGCTGGAGATTTATGTGTAGACTCATGTCGTTTCTTCCGAATATTCGGACTCTACCTTTCCGGTTTTGTGCTCGTTGTCATCAGCCTTGATCTCTTTTTTGCGGTGGTAAAGCCCTTGGGAATCGCCTACGCAGACGGGCGTGCAAAAATTATGTTGGCTGTAGCCTGGATTACGAGCTTTATTTGCAGTTTGCCCCAGCCAATTATTTTTCATGTGGAGAAGCACCCACAATTTCAGTGGTACGAGCAATGCGTTACCTTCAACTCCTTCCCATCCAAGAAGTTTGAGAATGCCTACAACATGTTCAGCTTCTTCTTTCTCTACATATTTCCACTGTCCATGATTATATTCTGTTACTCCTGCATTTTATTTCAAGTTTATCGTGTCAACACCAAGAAATCAAATGGTTAGTTACCCACAAATGAATTGACGTGTAAAGCCTAAAAGCCTTTTTGAAACAAGTAGTTTGACATTTTCCCTTAGAAAATCAGCTAAGGCGATCAAATACCGAAGTATATGGTCGTGCAAGAGTTCGAACGCTGAAGATGACAGTCACTATTGTTGCTACTTTCTTCTTCTGTTGGACTCCTACAACATCATGTCACTTTGGTAAGAAAAGAAGGTGAAAGTGCATTAAATTCTTAGGAATTTCCTTTTATATACCTCTTTTTTCATTAGGTACTGGTTTGACAGCAAATCCGCTCAGGCTGTGGATCAACGCATCCAAAAATTTTTCTTGTTTGCCTGTACAAACTCAGTTTTCAATCCTCTTATTTATGGTTTCTTCCACTCTCGGGGAAAGGCGAGATCAAGTCAGAGGCCAGGATTGGAATCCAATGGAAAGCAAACTCGGAGACAAGTGTATGTAAAATAAAAACTTATTTATTGACATTAAAAAAAATTTATCGTTTAAAAAAATGTTTGCGGTATTCATTTTTGCAGAAATAGGCAAGAATCAAATGTGCAATGGAGACAGGACGGATACTGTAGAGTCACAGTTGCGGATGCAATTAGCGGTGCTGAGAATCCGACGTGTCTTCCCGACTAGAGATACGAATATGCAAACTAGAGCAACTCTAACTGTTTCTGATTGTGAAGCCCATTCTTGTAGTACAAGACTAAGTTGTTCGAGTAGTGGCCCATTTTGCTGGGAAGACCTGGTACACGGAAACACAAATTTAATACTTACGTTTACTGATTGTGGTATAAGATACGTAATTTTTTATATGTCAAAGGACCGCCGTGAAATATTCAATGTTAGTTAATTGAACAAATATCATTCATCAGGGTTTTGAGTATCTACTTTACTTAGCAGTATCATCATGAATCTTTAATCCAAATGTAATAAAGTACTTAAATACATAAGCTTTTAATAAAATTCATCTGAAATGGAGTAATATTAAAAACTGAAAATTCGCATTCAATGATTTGATATGACTACACGTTGTGAAACAGTTGGTTGATTTGTGGTTACAAAAAACCATTTCCAGGTAATTCTTCGTATCTACGCTAACAAACTCAGTTTCATCATTAACATGGAATTCAAACGTAAAAATTTTGCGTTTATTTCTGTGAGAAGTGTGAAAATGTACAGAAGAAAGCACCAGTAGATTTTTTTCGCTTTTATGATATGCAAATTGGACCCCGATTGTAGAATGATTGAGGGAAAACGGAGATGTTATATGGAAAATTGCTCTCACATCAGAATTTCCCAAGAGCTCGACTCCAGGACTTCAGCTGATACTGAACTAATAAACCACTAGACAATATGAGGGACTGCTCATGAAGTGGAAGCACGTAAAAATATCATTCTTCGCATACACACGTCCTTGGTAAAATGAATAAGTGCAATGTCAGCAGGAAAAATAGGTCTCCTATCCTAGACATTTTTCCTTAGGATAGAGAGAAACGTGAGTAAAATTTAACATATGGAAGCAACAACTTATTGAATTATTGCGCGGTATATTAGGTTATGCTAGAACTTGAGCTTGGTTCCGTGTAATGAGAGTTTTTTTTTATATAGAATACATAGACGAGAAAAAGAGAAACGTTAGTGAATGGAGGAAATAAAATCAATACCCGTAATTAAACTCAAAAGCGTAAGAAATGGGCCTAGTTTTGCACTTAAATTAGTTGAGTACCTTAAGCAAGCCCACTGTAATTCACAAACAGCGCATTCCAACCGTTTTTTATTTAAGGCCTTTTGGACTTTTACGATACCTACCAATATTAAAACATAGTGTCTCTAGCTGACGTCATGAGCGGTGACCGTGAACGAGGATGTAATTATTGAAGCATTCCCATGGTTCCAAACTTTTATTTTCTATTGTATTGTCACAACGATCTTTCATCGACTGATGGAGCCATTTCAATTAGTTGAGTTATTGGGTAACCCGGAAACCATTTTAAAAATTTAATTTCAAGTATTCACATGGTATGCATTGTATTCTATATCTATAAGCACTAGTTAAAATTTCACAACCCTGGAAGGAGAAAGTTCTGAAATGAAACAAAAACTGAATTGCTAGAAACTAGTAACAACTTTTTACCTGTTTCTTTTATTAAAAATTGATGCCGTGCTTCCTACATTGACTTTGTTTTCGAAATTCCGACACATCAATGGTTTCGATATGTATCAGTCTTTTCCTAGTTATGAAATATACACAATCAGTTTTTGTAAACACAAAAGCTCTCAACGTTTTCGGATATGTATTGAAAAACGTCAGACTCAGCACATGCCCCTTTATTCCAACACCCACGGGTTGACATTGCGTTTCAAAGGCAGCAATGACATTAAAAATTTAATTACGTGGGAAGTTATCTTTGAAAAGATAAGCTGGCTACACTTCCTCATTGCAGATTCCTAGCATTAAAATTGTGAATGAAAGTTATTCATCAACCTTATGAAAATGGCTGCAATAAAAATGTTTGCTAATGTAGAAAAGAATGAGCCTCTTAATCTTCCAGCTTCAAGGAATCACATTAGTTGTATTAAATTCATTTGAAGATTAATATCATGTTGCCCAATTTTACTGTTAATAAAATGAAATATCATACTGTTTGTATGAATCCGAGCTAAAAGCTTTGAGATTGAATCGAACGATTTAAGACGCCATTTGACTGGAAACACATTTAAAAGCGTCACTTTTCACTTTTATCTCTAGTTTCCTACAAACGAATCATAAAAATGTCTTCAGGCTTTGTAGTGTATTTGAGCTGGAACACGTCAGCATGAATCTGAATCCACTTTGGATTAAAATGATAGCAGGATAGTTAAGAATAGAAATTATAGTATGTCACTTTTCTTAGAAAAATAGACTACTTAAGGATTATTTTTCGATCCGCAAACAATGTTTGATAGTAATGCATTATACAGCACATATGTAACTTTCACAGTTAGTTTAATTTTTTGGATGATTTCAGTAAAAATAGGTATAATATAAACAACGTAACTGTTAAGTTTCAAGTGTTTGCTCTCATGTTCAACTTTTCAACCAACATTCAAAAAACAACAAAGCATCTACTGTAAAAACAGGATGATTATGTATTTTATTTTCAACATCAAACTGAGAACACTGTTATTTCCACACAGTAAATACTCACCAAAAACCACGGGACCGGAATATAAAGGGTAGAAGGGAAGGTAGTTTAAATGGCATCCAGCAATGCTTCTAGCTTTTTTCTTTTTGTATCATCACAGCAGAAAATTGAGGGACTCTGTTATACAAATGAATTATACATGGGAGAACGAATCAACCTTCTCCGTCTATTTCACCTTCATTTCAGCTACATATCCAGCGTAGTAAAAACTGGTTCGGACCAACTTCACTTGCAATTTTGGGCTTCCGTAGGCCTTTTTATGTTCCAGGTTTGAGCAACGAAATTAAAGGTAACCTCTTTTAAACTCGGTAAAATTACTTAGAGCGGGTTCCATTATTCTATCAGCAACACAGTGTTTTGCAAAGTTAAACTAACCAAAATCCTTTCTACTTGAGTCATTTATCAAATGTATAGACCCATGCTTCGAAGTCAAACTTGCTAGTACTATCTAACTTCATACAATTTTCATGAGAAAATATTTTTAGGTTCAATGCACTATACACTAGGCCCTAACCTACCTCTATGGAACCAGTATTAAGGTTAAAAAGGGAACCAGTTGTGTTGAAAACCAGACACGCAAGTTCTCAGTACAAACTGTTAGCGAAAAAGTAACATGCGCTTTGAATTTTTTACTTCATGCACAAACCTCTTGGGGAATTAGTTTCCTTTTCAAATCTGTTATGACGTTTTTCATAAACTTTCCTTTTATCAGGTCTGCAATTGTGTCCTAAAATATAACAAATAATGCATGTGTACGTGCATGCCATTAATGCAAAGGAAATAAATGTTAAAGTTTAGTCTTTTTAATGCAGTTTTAGACCGTCTCATACCACAAAAAACGATTGTGCTACGGTTTTTACACTTAGGTTCATGCTACACATATTTTAGGCTTTAAGAACCTTAGTATAGCAGTTCGCTTTGTTCATTTCCTTAAGTCTTGTATAGTATGTTATTACACAGAACAGAAGTAGAGAACGCTTCTCTTAGATTTTCTCCATTGAGCATGAACTCATTTCCAGTTCTTTGTCCTTTTTTATTCCCTTGTTCTTTTAGGACTTCCGCTTGCATCCCAAAAACCATGATGCAGTAGCAAGTTGACACTCCCAAATGGAAATGAATGTTATGAAACATAAATTCTGCTTACAATCTCACTAACAGATTCTGCAGCTCGAAAGCTACAAGGTATGTGCTTAACTTAACATCAAAACAATATTTCATTCAAATGGATAAAATGAACATAATCCGAACGAGTGGAAACCAACAATAATAGCCATCTATAAAGAGAACAAAAACTTTTGTGGTAATTCCAATAAACTACTCTTGACCGTTACTCAGTTCAGTAAAAGATTGTAGAAATATGTGCAATATTTTCAAAGAATATCCTAGGAATTTGCAATGCCCTCAAGTTAGGATAAATAAGTTTCAACTATAGTAAGTCTTGTTGTATTATCTCCAACAACAGTAACGTTTACATCGACATACATGCAAGTATTTGATGTATGATTTTCCGTTTAATGTGGTTTTCGTCAAATACCCCAAACATTAGGTAAAATCACAACTAGTTTATTCAAACTAAATATTACCTCAAAGAATGTTTAATTGGTTTGCAATAAAAATAAAAGGAAACTGGGGAGAACGACTAAATTGTGCAATCACAAAGTTTAACTGTTACAAAGTTGTAAATTTGTAAACAAATTTATGTCTTCAGAGTTCAACCCAAAAATTTGGAAAGCTAAGAAGAAATAACGCGTATTTACTCGCAAAAACATGTATAACTAATTTTCTCCAATGCTACAATACCAAAGTTTGATTTCAAACCAACAGCGTACATTTATTCCCAGCATGGAAATCTGACTTAAAAGTGGAAGATGCAAATACCAAGGCACTGCTGCTCAACCAATATAGTAATGTATAGCATTTATACACTCTGCAAAAACTATCGTTGTTTCTTCAGTAAAAAACTCGCCTGAGTTTTGCAGAACTGATACTGGAAATGGTCTCAGTCTTGTTCAGTTGCGGACCATGGGGTGGCTCTGTTCTTGTTTCAAAGTTATGCAGCGTCACACAAAACCATATTAACTGGGGGTGCACTGCAAATGTATGCAATTTGGATGAAAACAACCTCGGATGCAAGCGTAACCAAATACCGAGCTACAATGCTCATGTAAGGGCCCTAGTTATTAAAGTTAAAAATGATATATTATAATTAATTTCATTTATATAATACATTGAGCGAACTAACGAGTAACGTTCACCCCTGTCCCTCATCCCCGTGCCGTCTTCTTTTAGTTCAGATTCGTAATCTACGCATTAAAATGTACCATCCACAAATTTTTTCAGCCAAATCGGTGTCAAAAACTTTGCGCCATCCTTCCGCCAACTTAACGGGAAGGGACTTTACTTGCAGTCGGTTTTGATTGCAAAAAATATACATTTATGGTTTTCGTTCATAAAACAATTACATTCACAACTTTACTGAAGAGTCTCCTGACAAATTACTCTTACTTTTTTACTCAGCACTTAAATTGTGTTTGTGCTTGGTCATTTATAACAATTACCTGATAGAGACCTACTTTTATGGAATCCATCAATATGTAAAAGCAAAAGATTAACGTAAAAATGTGATGAGAATAAAACCCTGGAATATAAAAGTATTAGTGTAGAATAACAAACGAATAAACCGAATCGAGTTGCACAAATCATTCAAGAACTGGTAAAGCTCCCTTTTTTTAACTGCATTTCAAGCGCAATGTATATCGAAACATTAGTCTATAATATTTTTATTTCACGAATCAAGAATAATTCAAATTTCAAGCTTTGTAAACCTCCAAACTTCCAGTGCTTTGAGCGCTGGCATTTGAATTTTTGAATGACTTCACGTTTCAAACGTTGTAAAAAGTACGAGCGAGGCTGCGGTTCCAATGTGTAATCCGCATCAATGTGAAATTATGCTAGGTTAAGCTTATTTGCACTTCACTTATCAAAAAAACATTTGATGCATTCCATGGTTTGAACATGATTTGTAACGGTAATGCAACCCCACGCAGTTGAAAATTACGTGGATATGTTCAACACAAAATATCACAGACAACTCGGCAAAATAAAGCGTGTGCTGAGAAAGTTTTGTACTCAAAAGCGTAACCCATGGGAAATCAGATTTCACTTCAAGTCTTTTGATATTCCGAATATGTCGCTTCTATGCGTCAGCCATATAAAAGTTCAAACACGGCCAACAAAAGATGATACGATGAAATGTACATTTTCTCAAATTTAGAGCTTGATACATATAAACCTTACGGTACATTTAAAGAAGACTTTATATTGCGTCTTTCGTCATCATCTGTGAAGTTAACTTTCGAACCGTTTGACTTTGTGAAATTCAGATTTCACCAGTCGATAGTTTAGGTCAAGGCTGAGTTCAGAAATGGGTTATCTGTGGTCACCACAACAAGGTCAAACGATAAGATCAACCCAGTTAGGTTATGACATATTCAACCAACACAAATGTTGTGACATATATTTCGAAGGCCATCTTGCAACGTGATTTTGATATGCAAATATTCAAATTTCAAATTATCCAAACTGCTGCGTCAATGGTCAAGAATTTTAAAATCAGACAAATAATGAAGTGGGGTGTGATATATCATTCAGAAATTAGTCTATTGAATATATTTTTACGACACCTGTTTTACGTATAAAAAATACGTAATAGTATACACTAAAGGTACATTGTAGAAACCTAGAATTGCGGTTAATTTTTTATACTAAATTTATCAACAGTTTGATTGCAAAACCACTCAAAAAGAAGCATTCCATATTGCTTTCAGTCAAATTACGGAAGTTTTTTAACTACGAAATTCGAGAAATGGGGAAATTCGCCATTTTGAAGATTAAGCAAGTATTTTTAATATAATAAACCCCAAGACGAAAGTTGATCAGAAAGCAAAGTGAAAGCGAAGGAATTTAATTACTACGCTAGTGGATTAACAGAAACGACAAATCAGTGGTTTTGATATTGATGCTAGGCACAAAGATGACTGAGCTGTAGTATATCAGTATTCTTTTACTTTTTCACAAAAAAGCTTATAAATCATGACGCATACGTCATGACGAAAGACTTCACTTTCACACAAATTAGAAACTAAAACTGATCATTTCAAGCAAAAATTAGATGTCTATATTCCACCTATCTTGCTTGTCAAATCATTTGGTTTATTTTTTGTTCGATTTATTTCACTATTCCTTCCAGAATTTGTACAGCTTATATTTCAATCCTTAATATTAAGAATACGCGTCTTTTCAAACACACAAAAAGTCAAGGAAGACATTACTGGGTTGTTTAATGCTTAGATTATCAATCAATATCATTCCGTTGCTCTTTCATTAATGCATACAATAATCAAAAACTGTTAGACTTCTTCGTGGATTGGAAAAAATTTATCCTTTTTTAATTCACGCGTCGCATGATTTCTCATGGTTGCCGGTTTGAAGTGGTTTAGCTAACCGTAACAGAACGTGCTAAAGTACATAGTTTCTTATTCCTCAACCCAGAAGGTACTTGCATCCTTAGTTTTAAAAATTATCAATGAGTTTGAAATATGTAAATTTGAACGGTTTTTGTAATAATGTCTCCTTCAGGTATTATTTGAACAACATGCTATTAGATTATACTTTTTATGAATCTCCAGTCATAAGTAAGCCTTAAGTACAAAATAACGGGAATTAAACAACAAACCAATCTACCGTCAATTGTGTGTCGTTTAACGTCAACGTATAAAATGCTTGCTAATAAGACAGTCAAGTGACGTGAAGAAAGTTTTGGAATGTTTCTGCCATTATTTGTTTCAGAAAACAAGTTGTCACTAACTTTGAATAGAAAATGTAATCTAGCTTTTGCTGTCACCTTTGTTTGTCACGTGTCAGATAAAGTTTACATTCTCAATACCAACTGCACTAAACTCAACACTTGACGACATTTAGACTTGACGTCTAACTGACTCAACATATTACCCAAAATAATTTCTTTAGCGTCAAATTCGAAATGAATTTTTCATTCATTCATTCGTGAACGTTAATATGATCACGGATTTTACATGGATCTGACTTTCAAATACGCTCGTAACATTTCCAAAGGAAATTTATAGTAGCTATATAGTTAGCAGTAAGACGTTAATAATAAAACGATTAAGGCTTTCTCAAGCTACCAAATTAACTTTCGTAACATTAATTATGTTCTTTCCCACTGGGATAGTCAAGTTTTCAAAAAACAACCAAATTATTAATTTGTAAACTGCCATAAACAATTAAGTTGTGTTAAAGTAGAACATGATTTAAAAGTTCTCTCTCCAAGTGTAACTAGTAAAGAGCAAAAAGGTTGTTTTCGTTGAAATACGAAGACGATCATCATGCCAAAGAACTCAAATATAATGCTTTTCTCAATAGAGTTTGCATTATGGTGACTCCTGTTTTAGTCGGCCGCCAAAGATGGAGCCGTGGACCGATCATCAATTCATTTGTTGGTTTGTGCGCGATTACAATTTATTGGACTTAGCCCAGCAACGTGTCATCCAAATTCTACATAATCCTCTTGTATTGTATTGGGTGCCCTTTAGTTTTAATAACTAAAATGTAATAGCTTTACAATTGTCTATATTTTCATTTCCCGACTTTCACTATTCGTCATTAGGCACAGACTTCTGACCACACACAGGGTTCAGAGTGTTACTG
>LJIJ01003221.1:0-20462 GCA_001718145.1 Orchesella cincta | reverse complement strand
ACTCCAGTATGTTCAAAGTGAATAAATACTATTTATCCTTATATCTTATTTGAAAACTAATTCATGCAATATTAAAAAAATAGAATGCGTTAACTAAACTTGAAAGATGCAGAAGAGCATGATTAAAGTTTGACTGTTGTGAGGATCCCATCTTTTTTGCTCTTCAATTAATTGATGACAACATGATGAGTGCAAGTCTAAAGGAGAACAAACGTAAAAACCCTGAAAATGAGAAAATTCTTTATCTCTTCCATTCACATCTGAAACGCGTTTTGCTTATTAAACTGCCAAATGTTAGCTTTGCAGGAATATATTGAAGAAAAGATTTATTGTATTACAAATTCTTTAACAAATCATTTATGGTTTGTCGGATTTCATAATCTGAGTCGACTTGACTTTGTAACCCTTTCTAACATGTATTGTATTCTTCTCAATAATATAAACTGAAAAACTTCTTGAAAAAACCTAGTCCAACGCCCTTTTCCCGAACGGTTCAAAACCAGGGCTGCAATAAATAAATAGTTGTCACAATGTATCGCTATTAGGCAAGAAACGACAGTCGGCGAGTACAATTCAACTAAAATCCGAATAAACAATGGAATAAAATTCAACGCATAATCAAAATTCAATTTTTTATTTCGGATCCTTGCATACAGTATTCATAATTTTAATATATGTGACATATTTTATGAATGGTAAGCTGCATATGTAATGCGCGTTAATGCTACAATAAGACTAGGATAGCTATCCGTTTTTAATCGTAAATTGAAAGAAAAAGGAAATATTAGCCCCTGAAAATCTACAAAAAAGGTTCTACGGAACGAATTTATTTCTATAATTGGCATTGGCTTCGTACCTATAGAGTTAGGTTAGGTAATCTTCCTTAGGTGCACTAAGCAATTGCGACATGTCCGATACATTTGTTGTCCCTTTTTAAACGTGAACGTTTTCAATTTTATACACAACCCTTTTAATGTTATACAGAATTTTTCAATGTTCTGCGGTTTAAATATTTTTCGAATTTCAACTACAAAGGACACAAATGCTACCATTACTACTGTTAAATGAATGTAAAACACGACAACAAAGTTATCTTTCATAGAAAGTCCCTTAGCTCTGTAGTAGAATTCTGTGCATTGCTCAACAAATCCTTCCATGTTTTCACCCTCTCACTCCACTCCTTCCACAAATAAACCAATCCTGATTGGAAAACTGACCTTACTCTCATGGAAATGAATTCAGCAGGAAAAGGGGAATACATGAAATGCCAGCTGTTATACATGTAACCATACGAATCTTTGCTTGTAGTTTGAATTGCTTTCCCAATTCCGAATTGGGATTGAAGTTTGTTCTGCATTTGCACAATGTTGAACCAAGTGTCAACATAAACGTTTCTGCCACATTCGGACGTTCTCTTAAGATAATACTCTGGCTCTGCAATATAAGACGCTTCTACAATGTCACTCGGCATTTTGACCATCGACTTAATTTTTATCTCTTGGTTTTCTGTCATATTAAAATGCTTTAAAACGTAGAGCCGCCCAAACAGAAAATGATTATATTTTAGAAAACTGAGTATAAGTTCAAGAGAAACTTTGGGTACGTTGGCAAATCTTGACATTGCAGCTTGGTTCACAGGTGAATATACGCTGAAGTTGCCGATCATCATTTCCTCAAATTTTTCCATCCTCTTTGGTTTGAGCGGAGCTGTAAGCTGGTTGATATTATTACTTTGGTAAAAGAATGAGATAATAATAGCAGCCATTATCCAGCTGCCTCCAATCCAACGATTCTTGTGAATGTAGCGCGTACCTTGTCCCATTAAAATTAAATAGGTAAATATGATAGGGTTCCAATCCATGAATTTTGTATTGTTAGATGCACAATACATTATCCATTGGAGCCAGCAATCCGCACCAAAGCCCGAACGAAATGAGGGTCAACCATGTAGGTAAATCGAAAGCCGAAACATAGCCGATGAGAGACAAAAAGGTCGGGCTTTCTGTTTGAGCGCAAAGTAATAAGTGTACAGCTTGAGTCTGTATTGTAACCAAATTCAGCAGTTATGTACGGGTCTTCGAGGGAGATCATTTTTACAGATAACTCCATTGACTTCATTGCCGTATTGCTCATTTCTATGTAGCTTACGTTTCGAAATATTAAACCATGAAATATCGACTGCAACGTGAATTCATTGTGGTCAGCTTTCATTTGACTCAATTTGCTAACTTGGTTAGAAAATCGAATCGTCATTGTTGGTTGGTGTATGATCGTTTCCTGTTGCAGTCGACGCAAGTCCAAAAGCTGAGCTTTGTCAAAAATTTCTGCGGTCTCATATTTTTCCAAAAGTGGCACTGGAACGGAACTGAAAGATAAACAGTTATAACTTAGGTCTAAGTTCAGGCAAACCAAATTGTTCTAGGGTCTCCGTTTATAGCTGCTAACTATTTTAATTTACTCTAAATCGTCAATTTTAAAACTTTAGAATGAAGGTTTAAATTCATATTAAATTTCAGTACGTAAAATGAAAACTGTACTACAGAAAGTTCTTGTTCCAACATAACACTCTCTTCGTACTTTTTAGATCGGTTTAAAATGCACTAGATTTCAAAAACGTAACAGTATTCAAAAATTTGAACTGCAAAAAATGGTGCATTGCTTATAATTAAGCAGATTCTACCTTTTACTATTATATAATAATTATAATATAATTACAATTATGTAATTATATCATAATTACAGCAAACATGGTGAAAACCCTTTAGTTGCTTTAAATTGTGTGTAATTTGAACGTTGTGAGTTCTTAAAACAGATTCTTTTTATAATTCAACAAGCAAAACGTGCCCTAGAATACACATTTGATTTATATGTAAGCATACCTCAGTTTAAAATATCCCCTTGAAAGACGCAGGCGGAACTTCCATCGTCTGGCAACTAGAGTGTAGATAACTACATAAGATTCCAGTTTTTCGTAGTATTCTATTCCGAATACAAGCTTTGTAGGTGCAGAACTGCTACTGCCAACATTGAAAGGATCCATCCAGAAAACTTCGGGAAAGCATAAGGGAGTCCTTTTGTAGTCCAAGTTGTAGTAGTACGAATTGGACTTAGCTGATTCCACGTGAACAAAGTAGAGTCCCATTCTAAAAATTGAGATGAATGGTGTTATGGTAGATCTATATGCTTGAATCCTATAATCAAATATTGGTGCTAGTAGTGATGTTGCTAAAGCATCATTTAAAGTATGCAAAGAGGGATACTTGGGTAGCACCGGCCACCAAATGCTGCATCCATTTGGATTAATGTAGACTTGCACAAAGCAGGAGCTTCTGTGATGAGGGGGAATAAAAAACTTGAAACCTTGACCGGAATTCGGATAAGCAGGGACTTCATTACATTTCATGTAACTGTATTGGGGCCGGTGTTCTGGGCCACGGACCTGGTACTCATATCGAGATAATATGAGCGGCAGTGGGATACTCAGGGGTTGCAATTTATACCAATCTCCAAGAACAACACCGTCCTAAAATTTAATTATTTTATTCTTTGTCGTTATGAAAATACTGGATTATCATTTCAAATGAAAACTTTCTGGAATTCTATTTCCAATAAATTAAAAGAGGATAAACAATTGATTAAAATAAATTACAGTATTAATAGCTTGCATACCTTATCTCTGACGTCGTTCATTACTACATTTACACTGCAATCTTGGAACAACTTCAACTCATTTTCAAGGATTATCGTTGCGCACCAAATCACCGAGGAGTTTGAAAAAAATAGTATAAGAACTACAAAAGCTGGACTTGGAGAGTCTATTTTATTCATTGCAAACTTAAAATCCTACGAAAAGCGTATTGAATACTAAAATACTTTAATGGCCTTTATTGAGCCGTCAAAAACCAACGTTTTAAATTCAAGAAAATAGAATATAACGAGTAAATGACTCGTAAGACAATTTACAGATTCAATTGTTTTAATACTTGCTTGATTTCTGTTAAAAGACCGACTATATTTGAGCTGACTTTAATTTTTCTTGGAAACTTTATAAATGACAGCGAGAATTTCGAGTGTTCAATTATGGCTTTGATATGGAATAGAACTAATTTTTCTTCTAGAAGGTGTGGCACAAAAGGCATAGTTTGAATGCCTGAAAAAATACCATACTGCCACTAGAAGAATGTTAAATTAATCAAAGTAGAAGCCGTGTTGAGTTATATATTAACTTAATATAATTAAACAGTTAATGACGAAATTTCATTATCACTTCACATAATATTAATTTAGAAATTAGCTCTAAAAGCAGGGAAAATACGTGGCTTTAAACGTATCGCGTGCCAAGGTGGAACAACTGTCTAACCAAGCTAAACTACGATAAATGATGGTTTACATGGCCAGACGTAATTATGGTAAATCGGTTATAGCAGCTATATAATTTATGAGCATGAGTTCAAAGCCAATAGTGAAATTTAATTTAACTATGATTGAAATCAATCACATACTAGTATCCTTCTTTCTTGCTTCCAGTAGCGATTTCAAGAAATTTTTTAAATTATGTATGTAGAAATGATTGACCAATCATAAATAAATAATTACCGTATGATTGAACGATTAAGGATACATCAAATTGGACTTCAAAAATTTCTTCTCGGAACATACTGCGTTGATAAATGCTTGGGGTGGCAAAACGTACTTGTGACAAATTTTTTGTCAAATATATGAACATTTGTCACGTTTTTTAAAAATTGACTATGTTTGTTTGAAACAATAATTTTCTTTAATTCAATAACGCTAGCACGTATAGTTAAAAACGCATTCGACAAGAAATAAATATACAGATGGAATTAAGTGTAATAGACGCATTTTTATTACGGCTATTTATTCATCAAACACTTGTAACTCTTGACTATTGTCTAAAATAGAACGTTGAAACAGCTTCCAATTGCATCCATGCAAATACACAAACAGCGTACATTGCGCGGTCAAAATCAGAATCAGACAAATAATTGGCAATATAACAGATATGGACATGCTGTTGCTTTCGCAATCAACTTGAGACGAAACCGCCATTGATGGAGTTGCAGTCTGGTTGCAATAAATGGAATTATCCCACTCCACATCTGAAATTATATAGTATACATATTTAGAAATCCATTCTAATGCCACAGTTTTATAAAACGTATTTCTGTAAAACCATAATTCTTATTTACCTTCAGTTACTTCAACAAACGATGATAATTTTATATCAATTTCCGATTTGCTCCTTAGTCTCCACCATCCAACTTTGACATGTTGATAATCTAAATGTGTGTCAAACGCACTGAACAAGATCACTTCGATTTTATTCTTGAGTCCCCACTCACTAACAATCTGCCAGCACCTGACAATACTCTCAGAGCTGTATTTGGAATGGGCTGTTGGAGCAACAACTTTGGAGCAATCAACAGCCAGCTGGAATTCTACATTGGGATATTTTTCAGAAAATCTTTCCCTGCATTCAGTCCAGTTGGAAATCAGCCTGTTAAGAGAAGAATCTGGATGCAGATCCATTGAATATGGAACAACTGATCCTGTAATTTCTACGATTAGCACACTAATCCATTCACTCACTAGCTGAAAATCATTTCTTACGAACTCACAAGTATTCATATCAAGAATGGCTCCAAGTTTAGTACTTTCACTCTGTAAATAAATTTCGTTTGCGAGAGTCTGCATTGCATTGGTGATGTTTTGAGCAACTCCTTCAAACTTGTCGTAAACAATAGATATCACTGTCCCCGGAAATATGTTGTTGGCCAACTGAGCAATCTTCAAAGTAGCCTGAAAACTGGAGCAACGACTCCCTTTCCTGTCTTGATAGGATGAGGTTTGATTATCATCACAGTGAAATGAGGAAATGACTCTAAGCTGATTTTTAATTGGGTTGTTTTCAGTGTTTCCTTTGTTGAATTTTGCAACCTTTTCTGCAACATAAGTGGTACTAGATTCGGTTGAATTAAAATGTGCTGCATCACTGCTGAGAAGAATGGTTGAGAATCGGCTGGAAACCAATTGGAGCATTGTATTTATTTCTTTTTCTGAATAAAATGAACTGTGCTGATGATAACGGACTCGGTGATCAAAATACACAACTGTCTCGGCACCCACTGCTAGGCAAGGAACGTCCTCTAATATGACAGAAATCAAATTTAATTTTGGTTATTACTTGAAAGAATAGCTAAATTATAGATGAAATACCTGTTGCTCTCTCCAAGAACGATGAAGCGTTCACCCATTTAATGTGTTCTGGTGTCATGCGCCACCATCCAGAAATGTGAAACTGATCAAAGGGATAATCCATAATAACTCTCCTGTTATTTTCTTTTGCCCAGTCACTCATCAGTTGCCAACATTGTAAAAGCATTGAAATCTCAAGAAAGTCGCGATTTTTTGGCGCATTACAACCAACTCTGGGAATGATCTCCATTGGCGTTGGTTTCAATTTTTCCAAAGAATCTTCACACTCGCGAATCTGAGCTAGCAATATATTATGTCTTTCAAGAGGATTCAAGTTATCCTTTTTTAAGGTGTCCCAAATATGTGGAACTACGACATCCGCGAATTCCAACGTTGCAGAAGTGGATGATGGAGATGAGGAAAACAATGGCACGGATTTTTTTTGCAATCGAAATTCTCCATATTCACTGCTAATTTGTAGTCAGTACTAGAAACGTTTTCGGAACTTGGTTTTAAGAATTTTGAAGCTGCTTGTAAATTCATTGAAATGTTGTCCCAATTCAGAATCCATTCTCCTTGCCTCGCAATTATTTTCACAGTTCCGGGGTAAATGGCATTTGCAAAGTCTGCAACGTATTTGGCGGTTTCCAAGCTATTCATATGGTTCTTTTCTTCTCTGATATTTTCACGAAAAGCTATTATACACTCGGTGAATATTTCAGGGTGGTTCCGATTGTGTTCTGCTACAATTCCTGGGATCAGCCAGATGCTGTCATTTAAAGCTTCTAATGAACTTCCTAAATAAATTTAAAAAAGGTTAGTTTTTATAATTAAAATATAAGGAATTCGAAATGTGACTGTATTTTACCTTTTGGAAGTGTTGTTGAAGCATCTCGAATTGCTATGGTTCCAAATTTCTGGGCAATGATTGGGATGATAACTTGCAAATTCTCTCGCTTGTAGCGATACTTTTGTAGAATTGTAGATGGTGGTTCAAACCGTACACCAACATGCTCACGACTCAGGTTGAAACTTCTTGGTAAACTCTACGAGAATATAAATAAATATATGTTGAATGAAAAATGAATGAAAAATCCAATTAAATTTGTAAATATTAAAAGTACAAACCGTTTCACCGTAACGCAGTGTGAAATTTATTGATAGTAAAGTGAGTAGGATTTTATGTAGGTTGATGTGGTCAATCCACTTGAGGCAGCCTGGTGAAAACACCATGTTTGCGGTGATGATGATATGTAAAGAATGAGTATTTGTGTGGCGAAGATAATCTGATATTTTTTGTGCGATGGAGTATTGGATGGATAGAGAATCAGGTGAGAACTGTTGTCAACTCCAAAACACAACCAAAAGTCAATTTTGAACCTTGCTAACCTTGATCATTTTTTATTGATTTTGGCAATGCTTTGTCTGACTGAAACTAAAACTGGTTTCTCCTTGTGTGCTCCGGCAATATTTTCTTCATTACAAACGAAAAGCATCACAAGGAGGTGAGGCAATTACAACAAACTTTTTTCCTGTTCTACGCTTGAATGTTTTAGAGTTTGTTGTAGAATGGAAATGCACATTTTAGCTTATGGTGTTGATGTGCATGATGGACTGGTATACAAAAGTGCAGTAACTACAAATTAATTTATATTATGTAGTAGGAGTAATCAATCTGATTTGCAGCTCAGGGATGTTTTTGCCAGTATAATGTCGGTGACTTGGTGGATACAAAAATCAATAATTGCATTCAACTCACACATTTTCGTTAGCATACGATGTAAAATTTTGATTTATTTTTTCAAAGGCTTTGATGTGGTTGACTTGTTGAATCCTTAGAATTCAACTTAAAAATCTTTTTATAATAAACAATATTGTGGGGAATACGATGCAGCCATCAGAAAAGCTAGTGACTTTAAGATTTCCTCTTAATTAATCAAATGTCCCTTCTTTTTTAATTATTGGTAACTAATAACTATAACTAAATTAAAAGATAGATATTGTGCATTATATATTAAATAAAGTAACATACCTACTGTAATAATTAATATCGATACAGCGAACCTGTCAAAATTATCTTACTGCATATTTTTACAGGATTTTAATTATAAGTCTGTAGTTTTCAGTGAGTTTGTTTTTAAGTGGTGCACACATTAACATTGAATAAAACTAGACATGCATGAGTATATCTTCCTTGGAAAGCTGATAAATATATTTTGATACAACGTAATATATTTAAGGTATTAATATATTTTTCCTCTCATTGGATTATCAACAAACTGACAGTCTGATCGACACAAAAGCTCGCAAGATTAAGTGGGGTTAATTCTTCATAGAAATTTGAGTAGCCAACATATACCTTGATTGGCCATGCCGACCTGATAGACTTTGCCACCCATTTTTTTTGCTTTGAACTCTGACAATTTATCCGAATCGCTCTACCTATATTAGTAAGAAAGCTGTTTGATTCCGAAATCAGTGGAGCCAGAAAAGGTGAACCCACCATAAGGGCCAGTATAGAATCATGAGCACACGTCGAAAACAAAAGTAGGTCAGGAAAAGAAATAGTAGACCCAGACGACATAATCACAAACATTGAAAGGATTGTGGCCATTGAAATTGTTACAAGGTAGTACAAAATCAGACCATCTTGTTGCAACAAATTGTAGTAGCGGTTTAAAATCTGAATTTTGCGATAGTTTCCCAAAGCCAAACTCAGAGTTTCTGGTTTCCGCGTCAAGAAGAAATTAAAATATTGCAAGTATCCGCGCAAGCAATACGCCTGTATTAAACATATGCAGCCCATGAAGAAACCAAGATTCGTAACGTAGTGAATTATAAACAGAAAAACAAATATTGTTATTGAAACCAGCCAACAAATTGAGTAAAAAGTTGACAATTTGCCAGTGTTCACACTTTGGCATTTTGGAATCCAGAAATAAAAAATCGTAAAAGAGTTGCAGTTGGACCATTGAAGTAGTGTGTAGCCTATGGACGTAACAAAAGCAAAACAGACAACAATCACTAGACCAAACTTTGCGAGCCATATTTCCGATGCCTTTGATATTTTCAATAGGCCTGCTCCTTCAAAAACGAAATTTAGACATTTAGAATTTCAGATTTCTACGATAAATATGGAACGTATTACAAACGGTTTTATAAATCTTACCTTTGAAGTTTGTTTTCTCAAATTGAATTAGTAAATTAAAATTTTCAATCACACGTTCACGCCTTTGTAAAAGTTTTAAACTTACGAAAAAAATGGAGGACATTGCACTTGCAATTAAACAGGATTTTGCTGTTTCCACCAAAGACTCATTGTCCAGGTTATATAAAAGTTGATACCACAGTAATGCGATGTAAAGTGCAAACAGAAGCAGTTTAGAGTACTCCCATTTTATATGTATGTGCTTTTTAAGGATCAGTTCATCTGACGATGAAAAATCAAATAAACCTATACGTAGAAATGTTTCCACTTTGAAATGTAGCTTAACGTAGGACAGAAAATGTTCCTCGATAAGCATGATGAGAAGTTTTTCTCAAAGGAAAAGTGGCAGAGATATGAAAAAAGTTTAGATATCAAAGAAAGGCTGACCAGTAGTGTTCAGGACCGATCCACGTATGCGACTAAAAACCTCCAATAGAATTGTCAATTTGTCAAGTTTGTCAATCGTGGAAATGCAGTCATGTCTTATTTGATATATTCTGATTGAAGGTTGGAATGATAAAACTGTGGAAGTGTTGACGAAATTATTTATTAGGTTTGCTCGATAAAAACTTGTTCACCACCACATATCCAACTATTTTCATGTCTCAAATTCTGTTGAAGCACACACATTTTGGCAATTGCTTGATTGATTGGAAAGGCAAAAAGACAAAAAAATTGATTTCGCTACCTACATATAAGGTATGTAATAAAATCATTTCACCAATTGACAAATTTTTCTCATTCATTTTGGGCAAATGGGATTCTGAGGGAACATCACTTTTTACATATTTAAGCTACATTAACCAAAAAATGAAACTCTAAGCCATTTACGTAAATAGTTCACTTCTACAAAAATTGAAGTGGTGAAATTTTGGATTTTGTTGAAATCTTTAGAATTTACCTGGAGTTTTTGTGCATACCAATTCATAGAAGAAGTTCAGGCTGGCTGTTATTTTGCCTTACTAACATGTTTTAGAGGAACACAATTCAGCATGAAACCATGTTTTTTAATGTCTTCCAATTTATAGCTAAAAATTCCTTTTTATGAGATTGTTATTTAGGCCACTTTTTGCATTCCAGGTTGGTTTCTGAGTCCGGATCTTTTGCAACTGCGCGTTTTTATATGAATAATTGCTGTTTTGATAAAGTTTTGAGAGATTTTTTTTAGTTTCTAACTAATAGTCTAAGATTGGTTACTTGATGTCCAGATTTCAATTTAATTTATGTAAATTTGAATAATAAACAGTTACGGAAAGGGTAATGCCATTTTGGCACAAAATATTCAGGTTTGCTATCTGTTTTTGCCAATTTTAAACAATTTAATTACATTTTTGCCGTTTTTTAGCTACATATTTACATACATGTTTCCGGCTTCATTTAATATTCAAATAAAGTTTACCTTTTTATAAATAAATGATGTCAATATATGAGTCGTGGTTGTATAACTAAGCAGGTTCTCTTACTGGCAGTTTGTAAGATGTGAAATTTCAAACGGATTTAATTTTTCTGATTTCATTTTACTAAAACTGATTCACAAATTCAACTTAAAAACATGATTACTAATTTCGAGTGTGGACAATACCGTTTGAAATAATGTGTTTTACAAAAACTTTGTGATCCAGTCCAAATGGCTTCTCACATCCAGAAATCCATTGGGCACGCTCCATTTACAGAGTCGCCAGACCTGCACACCACACAACAAATCCTTATTATCCTTCCCTTTGCAAATGAGCCCACCTCTCAACTCCCTATCGCAAGTAGATCCTCCCAAATACTTCTCAACGCCACAAAGGATATTCTCGTCAATTTCTGTCCCCAGTCCAATTCTTGCCATTCTGTCTATTCTTCTCTGGCACTCATCCTTGTCCAAAATGCTATACTGCCGTTGCGTAAGTTTTCCTCCAATATCAGTATATCCAAAGTCTTTTGTATCCCTTTGGAAAGCCAGCTCGTAAGCTGGACTTTCAAGTTTCCCATCAGCCTCTGGTAGCCTTGGTAATTGGCTTCGTGCTACATTGACCCCCTTTTTAAGTTTGATCACCGCCAAATCGTTTTGGTAAAACGAGTCTAGTGCACAGAGCAGCTGTTCTACGCTAAAACCTCTGTCTTCAAGTTGACTTGTAACCTGCTGGAAGCCGGGTAGAATGTGGATACTTTTAATTTCATGAATTGTTCCTGTTTCTTCAGGCTTTAACACATCCTCTAGTCCAAAAATGATTTGTACGTCACTATAAGTATCCCGCGTGCCGTTACAAGAGGAGACGCATTGTGCTGCAGTAATAATAGTAGTAGGTGTAATCAGGGTTCCTCCACAAGGCTTTCCCCCAGCTGAGGTGATATGGACTTGGTGGGACAGTGCCGTCTTTGTAGCCTTTGACCCATAAAGCCATGGTTTGTGGAAGGTGCTCTCATCTTGATCTCCTGCGTTCTGCTTAATCCATTCCCAGAAGTGGTCCACCTCAGCATAACCACTTGGACTGCAATACTTCTCATTCCAATGTTCCACACAATTTTTCGTCTTTTCTTCAGGCGTTCCTGGTATAAATAAGGAGCAAAAATGTAAAACCGCGCTTTTATGTAAAACCCTATTGCAAGTAGTTTGTTACTAGGAAGTCATTTTTCGAAAGTATACTGCTTAACGCGTGCAGTTTCAATCTAAACAAAAATTCTATTACAATACATTCTAATTTTAAAGGTACACCCGAAGCAGTTTAGCCCTGTTACCAACATTCGTAAGTTTATAAGACAAAATTGTTTTTAAAAAATGCATTGATATTTTTATGATATGATTCGTTTTTCCATAACGTCTAAAAATAATGTTTAGTACCTTTGCTAAATGAGGCAATTCCACAGAGAACCGGATGACCATCTTTTCCACGACAAACTGCCGGACCACCGGAATCTCCACTACCGGACATTCCACTGTAAATTCCATCCATAATTCCACCCACACAAAGCAGCTGCTCCCTGTAATCATAAAAGTCAGGATATGGCGAATTTCCATCGACTCCAAAGCAGGATTCATCTTCCCGAATAAAAACGTTAGTTTTCTGTAAGTGATCTGAACCTCGATTTGTGACTGTTTTGCCCCAACCAAGTATAACTCCATTTTGAGCAAATTCTGAATAAATGATTAAAATGAATTAAATATCAAATTAATACTTTAGTTTTAGTTAAACCAAACTGTACCGTTTTCGACAAATCCTTTCGGAGCTATTTCCAGTGACTTCACATTTTCCCCAAACTCAATATCTTTTGTCAACCTCAGCAACGCTATATCATTGTATGAAAGGGGATACTTTTGTTCTAGTTCGGGACTCCCCGCCAGCAAGCTATAACCCTCGTGCA
This sequence comes from Orchesella cincta, assembly GCA_001718145.1. Taxonomy (NCBI): domain Eukaryota; kingdom Metazoa; phylum Arthropoda; class Collembola; order Entomobryomorpha; family Orchesellidae; genus Orchesella; species Orchesella cincta. The sequence continues at coordinate 7,690 of LJIJ01003221.1, read as the reverse complement.
CTATGATCTTTTCTATGGCGTAGTTGTTCTCAGGTATGTCCTTGGCAGCAACATTGCGTCCCACTTTAACCAAAATATCTTCAATTAATTCTTCCTTCCCTGTGTCCTTGTCAACAACGCAATGGGCGGCTGTGAGAATGTAGCGCTTGTTGTAGATCGTGCCACCACAGTTAGGAAGCTTTGCCATGTGAGGAAACTCGTTTTGTTCCGCCCCATAGAGTGTGGCTAATAAACTCTCCGTTGAGTTTTTTCTGCAGCAGTACGCTATTTCAATGCCTGTTCCACAGCTAGTTCGTGAAACTTCTTCGTAGACCAAGGGTTCATTTTGATAAATGCGAGTGGAGAGATACGGATAGGAGCAGGAGTCACCTGATAGCACTTCGCACTCCGTTGTTCTGCATTGCAACGCTATTTGTCTATAAGATTCCTCTAAAACGGAAAGGGAAATATAAACTAATATTTAAATACGGGTGAATTGTAATGGTTGCTGGTCCGTACCCTCTGACGTATTTGGTTTGCAACAACTCATATAACGTTGGTTGTTAAAGTTGTCCTCGAAAATCTTACTCATCCCTTTACTACATTGTATCAGATGTGAAGTTTGGTGCCAATCATGGATTTCGCAGTTTTCACAATTTGCAATTGCTTGGAAAAAAGGAAATGTCAAAATTTATATCTCCGCAGAAATATTTTTTACTTTCTTTAGTTTTTGTGCTTACCAATAAAGAGAAGAAAGAATAAACCTAGAAACCCTTTTGTAATCGGCATCGTGAAGCAGTGAATTTTATTACACACCTCCCTGTTTGAATGAAATTATACTTTTAAACTTGCAATGATTAAATATTTTAAAGATGTTTCCTCTCTAAAAACAGTTGCACCTTGCTTTTATCTATTTTCCGTTGTATGTTTTTCAATTATTATGCAACTTTTCCGAACTGTGCCTCAGGTAGGAGATTTTTTCTAGCTCAAAGTATTCTCGAATGCCTAATGATATCCTATTATGTTGACACAAACATATTTTGTTCAGTGTATTCATTTGTTCAGTTACCAAAACTCTGTAACTAAAAGTAATAGCAATAATGTGCAAGGATATTTATTAGATATACTTCGCTCCAAAATTCCTCGGGACAGGTTCGTCGTTTTATGGATATCAAGCTGTAAAAACACCCTTTTAATATTTATTTTTATGCACCTCACAATATTTACACTACCTTTATAATATATTCCTTCACTGGTTTTTGCTTTTACAATTAATACCAAGGTTACTTGATTAGCTTAAAGCTTAAGATTCACAGGCTGCTATGAAACTTGAAGGAAATTCGCGACGGATTTTTTTGTTGTTTTTTACATGTCAAGTTTTGCTCGGTTTATACTTTCAACTAATAATAATAACGTGACCTTCTAAGGTATGCGATTCAACTTCTTCAAGCGTGTCGTTACCAAAATAAAGATTGTGGGTGGCGCTCGGCGCTTAGAACTATGATTTAGTCAGTTTTTAATAACTGATATTTATAATTAACATACAAGACTTTGTTTCTAATTACTCTGATTTTATTTTTTGTGTCACAAAGTGGAATTTATTTCACCTAAAATGATTTAATTTTAATGAAAACATACTACGTTTTAGTTCCAAGCAATTTATAAAACTATTCATTTTTAGTTAAACAGGAAGGTCATACAAAAAATGGCTTACCAGTCCAATAAAGTTAACGTTTAAATTCGAAAAGCCGAACAGTAACCACTACTTGCTAACTTCATCTCTTGAGATAGTTGAATCATATACGTCTTTTGTTAAACCAACCTTACACTAACCTTACTTAAGTTTGAAAGTGCTCTTGAAATAAAGACATCAACACGATTAGAATTTGAGTGTTAATCACTCAATTCTCCTGTAGATTTATTAAACCTAAACAATTTCATGAACTCCTCGTTTAATGCGCTCAATAAATATCTCGATTGACAAATGATCATTAAAAACAGGATGCATTAGAATATATCTGCAATAAACTCGACTTTAACCATTTCCGCAATTAGATTAATTGTTTTATTATCTTAGAAATTAACTCTTTGTCGGTTACCTTATTGACACAGAACTAACTAGCAATTCAGTTTCTGCCGAACTATTCTACTTGCAATTAGATTAGAATTGTAGTCTTGGTTTAACTTAAATGAATGTCCCGCTTGGTCGTCAAATTTCGAGCAGTTTGGTATATTGAATGTCATCGTCTAAAAATGAAATTACATTTTTAATTAATTTCAAGTGCACGTGGCTCCATGTGTAGTTTTTAAAAGTAGTCATTTTCAAAAGTTTGATCCCTCGCCTCGGAAAGAAAAATGGCCATTTAAACCCAATACCTATTTGGATCGTAGTTATTCACAAGTGTCTACATTTTGCAACCCAAAACGAATCAATTCTGATCAGATCGACTGGATACATTGCTCGTTAGAAAGAAATTCGTTTTTATGATATCCACAACCGTTTTATTTTAAATACTTTTTAAAGATTTTTAGAAACTGCCAAAATAGTTATGGACAGTTTTAGAGATTAAGAACTTCGCAATATTAATAGTTATCGTTCTTCTACTACTCCAAAGTGCGCTGCAGAAAAATTAAATGGAACAGTTGGCTATAAAAACTGAAATATACAGGATTTTTGATTTTACTCGCCCGATTTTACTGCTTACTTTTATAATCTTGGATATAAAATTTACCACCTATATGTCTGTATGTCTTATCAAGTTTGTTGACCTTACCATTTGACCCTGTTCTTGTTACCCCAGATAGCCCATCTACAACTCATTCTTACTCTTGACCTAAGCTTAGTGACGTATGTCATTGCTCCCATCCGTCATTCTAATTTGGCTTTTAAGCACATAGTCTAATTATTCACATCTTTGGAATGCGGTCATCTTCTCGCTGCATACCAAACAAATCGTATGATCTTATGTACCTATTTCTCATGAAACATGATTATAATGTAATGATCCAGGCAGAGAGAGTCAAGCTAATAAAACCAACAACATCCAAAGTAATTCTCTCCTGATTCGGCTTTTCTTATTATAAAATGTATTACCAATTTGCCAACCTAAAACTATCGTGCAGACTACTATTATTATCATAAAGCTAGCAAGAATATGATCATATACATTACTGCTTTCAATTGGTGTAATCAGAATTTCTAAACGTCAATTGGTTCGAAAGTCATCGTGTTCGGACGGACGGACGGACGTCGACAGAGACCGACAGACGTACTAATAAGTCTTCTTAATAATTACCTAAAGGTACATAATAATCTAAACAATTAACCAGAATTGTTTCCAAATAAAATTCTTTAACTAGTTTCGTTCTCAGACGTCACTTTACTTACTTGCAGACTTACCCATAATTATAACTACAATGATTATGTACAGGAAATATTTAATTTTATGCAACTACCAATAATAGTCAAATATTTGTGCAAGTGTAGTTACAGTGAAACGGATTAAAAGATTAAAAGAGATTGGATAGCGAGATTAATAGCAGTATCGACGCATTTTAACGGTGTCAATGCGTCGAGGAAGTTGTTTGGTCCAAGGTTTATGCGGATAGGCCTGCAAGATTTGTAAAACCGGTTCCAATACCATACCGATGATACCGATAGCGGTAATTTGTGCTAAGATGGCTTTAAGACCTCACAGATGTGAGCATAGTTCAAGGAAACCTTAGCCATGTTGCCTAGCAGTACAATTGTCAGAGTTGCCAATGAATACCCTACTAGAAAATATTAGCATTAAAATGTTTTTGCGCGTCCATTCCAATCGAATCAAGCCAACCAAGCTAAATGCTTCGCCCATAATTCCGGCAAATAATAAAAAAATATATTGTTGCTGAGTAGGTTGTTGGTTAATAATGCAGGATTTGAATGTTTCTGAGCATTAGGCAATTTCGACTGGCCACAAACCTTTTGGATGTGGCTGATTTGATGAAATAGTGCAGAGTTCCTGTTAAACCAAAGGACAGAGAATTTGACCACGGTAACGGCGTAAGCTGCATTGCAATAGCCAAAGCCAAGATCCACTGATTAACCAACAAAATTAACAACCGAGCTATGATTTTAGTAATGATTCCGCTTAGACCAGGTGACATTATCAAATCTTGTCGGCACTCCGGAAGTAACCAGTAACCGGCAATTGTCACCCGGCAAGGAGTCGACCAGTGGAGACCAAAGACAATAATAAATGGGAGAAAAATCGATGTATAGTACAACAAATGGGTGAACATTAAATTTAACTTTTCAAACAGATGAGTTGACTTCCCATCCACTTTTCCTAAAGCAAAGATTCAAAAATATTAATTTTAAATACAACAAATACTTATAGTATCTCAAGATAACTTGACTCACCTTTTCGATACATTTTATCGAATTCCAAAACACCGTTGATACACAAGCCAAACATCGAACCAATCTGATTGAATTCCATGATGAAAATCGTAAAAATAAGGTGTATCAATAGCCAAAGTTTTTCGAGAAACCTTTGCTCAAAGTTTGATTCGATCGAGTTATGCCTAGAAACAATTTGCAGTATAAATACTGATACGGCAAACAGGTAAATGTTTTGTCTCAGCATAGTTTTCCGTCTATCACTTTCTGGAAGTGACACAACTTTACAAACTTCAGAATCCCACTGAATCGGTACACCTCCAAACTTAGATGCTAGACTGGTAAGTTTTAAAAATAATTTAAGGTTTGAGGCAAACATTTTTTAAGTTGTTTAGTTCAGTTGTTTACAACACTATAAACTTGTTCATTCTGAATCACGTAACAGTAACTGTATTTTCCGTTGTCGTATGATTATGACCGTGTTGAATATATTTCGTCGTGTTGCTCATTACTATAAAAGTTTTATTTAATGGCGGCTTTGACTAGAGAAGATTTTATGTTACATGCCACAATGCTCATCTCAAGAACCATCAGCTCAGTCCGCTTATTTTATATGAAATAATTGAAGAAAGCTTATTACTTGGCAAAACAAGGTAATGGACATAGATGACTAAAACGTTAGTTTTTTCAAGGGTGAGTAAAAAATTATGCTCTCTCTTAGTTTAGAAGAACCACGAAAGAAACATTGATATCCTTACGCGTCACATTTAGAACAAATTTATTGTAAGTACGCAAATTGTTTCCGCGAAACAATTTTTGAGAGTGAATGTAAACTTTATCAGAATCCAACTTTCCAACACAGATGGTTTTTAATTAGAATTAGAAGCAACGGTTTCTTAAGGGTCCCTAGATGATAATCAGTTAACCGCGAATGGTTACGAGAATATGCTAGATGGCAACACTTATTGAATTTCACAGATTTTGAATGTTTTGATTTAATTCTTTCTCATGCTCCTGAAACTAATATTTAGTACCAACTCTGCAATAATGAAGGTTAGTTGGTTTGATTTAACAGCATAAGCTTACCAAACAACTGTCAAAACCAAAATGTCAATTTGTTTGAGGCCATCATATGACTGGAATGGACACGGCCTCGTAAACGCCACTCATTAGCGTCCAGGTATTTCTCAAAACCAATCTCGCTTAACTAATTTTAAGTGCTAAAATATTCATAAGCGGAACATAAAACTAAAGCTTGATCCGAGTGGGTGTTTAAACGAAAAAAACAACTGAAAATATAATTGCCAGCTAATGAAACGAAATGATTAAAATCATTTAGCGAAATATTGGAAATATTTTGTGGTAAGCTGACCGTTTAAATAATGATTTGCTACGATATTTATCTGAAACATCAACAGCTCTATCCACTTAAATTGTCACAAAAAATAACTCAAGGAAGCATATAACCTGGCAAAGCTGGTATTGGAATTACGTCACTAAAGTATTTTTTGATAAAGCTGAGTGGAAACGTATGTTTTTCCTTGCTCATTAATAAAACTAATATTTAAGAGTTTTGGTTTATCCCTCAATTGCTCGATTGGAATTGCCAATAACATTTGGATTGAGTGCCGTGAAGGAAAAATACTAAAATAGCAATGAGCAACCACTATCGCAGGGACATTGAGGAAACATTTTTTGGAAAGCCGAATGTTTAAAAAATGATTTGCTACGATATCCATCTCAACCTTCATCAGCTCAGTCCACTTAAATTCTCACAGGGGGACAGATCAAGAAAGCTTATTACATTGCAAACAATGTTATAGAATTGCGTCGTAAAAGTATTTTTTTGACAAAGCTGAGTGAAAAGTTATGTTCTTCTCCGCTCATTATTAACACCAATATTTAAGAGTTTTGGTTTATCTACGGGTTTTTTATCAAAGTGGCTAATAAAGTTTGGAATGAGATCCGTTTTGGAAAACACTCAAGTAGTATTAAGCAACCAGAAAAATAAAGACATAAATCTATTTTGTCACAATTATACAGAATTATTCTCTTTACAGAAAAAGTCTAAAACAATCACGAAAGGGACACCAATTTACATCAAGAACTAATCCATAATCACCAGTAAGTAACATATGCAGCAGTATAATTTTCAAATCCGACTGGCCAACTGAAATGGAAATGAATTAAAAACAAAGGTTGTACTAGGAATTCTAGTTGATAATGTGTTGTGTATGACGATGATGAATTATGTGAGGATAAAAATGTTGGCATTTCACAAACTCGGAGTATTTGTTGAAACTATGCTTATAATTTCACTAAAATTGTACAGGAAAACCAAGGAAAAATTGCAAGATATGTTCTGTATTTAAATAAGCAGCACTCTTTCCACGACAACTGAAACAACCATCACACGAAACTATTGAAATACTAAGTTTTCGTCAAATAAATCATTCGTTTGTTAAACTAACGAAGAATTAAGCCCTGGAAACAAATCGGGTGGATATTTAAGTATAGTGTATGGTTTGACGTAGGCCATACGGGCGGACAGTGTACGTCGAACGCCATGATTTATATTTTACATGACTTTACTTGAAGAATAACTTTTTTAAACTTATTTTTTTGCAAAAAAGTTAAATACATCGTTCCCCGCCTAAAAAATAAGTTCCTGCGCCTTTAAATATGGTTAACAGCCACCATAATAAGTAAATGCATAGGGAAGCCTGTTTTTGTTTTTGTCCTCAGTCCTGATTTAAAAATTAACATTTTTTCCACTTTAAGAAATTTTTTCCTCAGCTGCACCTCAATATCGCCAGAAAATTAATTATGATCAGGTCAGGAAAACAACTCCGCAGTAATCGGATTTAATGGGGAAAAGTCGGATTCTAGTAAAAATACGCAATATAATAAGATAAGTGAAAATAATTCCAGAAAAATCTCTACTGTAACATCAAACGAACTACATAAAATGATTTGTCACTACCTCCAAAAAGCTTCTGTTCGAAAGTTCAAATATCAACTTGCAATGGATATTTATAAACAGCACGGCAGTAGCTATCAAATGGTATATCATAAGCTATGTTGATCATTTTAAAAACTTATTGTGACCTTTGACCCTATCCAGAAGTTCCGATTTCAATTCTCACTACATATTCATTAACAGCACTACAGTAGCTTTCGAATGGTAATCACAAGCCATGTTGGTCATTTTAAACCATTAATCATGACCTTTGAACCTTGTTCGAACTTCTGATTTGAATTTGCCATGCACATTCATCAATCAGTAGAAGCAATACCGTTTCGAATGATGTCATAAGCTATATGTGACGC
>LJIJ01003220.1:0-20464 GCA_001718145.1 Orchesella cincta | reverse complement strand
CAAGGTTTTGAGCACAATCGGCAACACCTGAACCAAATCAAAAGTTGAAAAATACCGTGGAAAATGTTGGGAAAAAGAATAAATAGTGACATTCTCACGTACCGAAGGCAACTTATCCCCTCTCTGATTTGAACAAAGTTCTGAAGCTTGGAGTGGAATTAATCAGAGTTTGAAAGTCAGTCGGGTTGAGATAAGGAAGAATATAATCCCAGTTCTGAAATGCGACAAAAACAGATTTAGATTAGAAAAACAAGTTAAGAAAAATCTCCGGAATTCAGGCGAAGAACGGTAAATACCTCCGGAAGTAATTGGAAGACTGAAGTAGTCTCCTCATCAGTCCCTTCTCCATTCCGAACAAGTTTGGTCAGCTCGTCAATTTGATTATGCAATGCTGCAACTTCCTGTCGATGACGTTCATCTTTCTGACGCAGTGTCTCCTCCAGCTCCTGAATCTGCAGTCTTAGAGCCTCTATCACCTCCATTGACGCCCTTTCTGACGTTGCAGGAACCTGAGAATTCAACGACGTCCCTTCAATACCTTCCATTTCATCATGGCCCCTCTTCCCACCGGCACCCGAGGATGATGGCAATGGACTGGACATTTTGAACTGTAATCAAATCAAATATTTATTCCATTCAAAACTTTAATTAAATGATTGACGAATGGGGAAAAATGTAAAAAACAAAGCACAATTGTAATTAAATTATCGACCTGAAGAAAACGAAGTAGTTTTAGTGATGATGATCAACTAAATCACTGAAGATGATGATGTTGTTGTTAGTAGTTTTGGCAAAATTACACCAACTGAATTCCTTGACTGAAAAAATGACGAAAAAGAAAGTAATACTTGTCAAGATCAGTTTGGTTCAGATCGGATCGAGAGAAAGGAATTGTACAGCGACAGCAGCAGCTCTGAACTATATTGGTAGAGACGGGAGGAAAGCAAACAGCCACCACTCAAAGAAATTAGGTTTCAACCAATCTGTTTTGCTAATGCATTTTGGGGTATGTTGCGACTACGCAATAAAACTGGAGCATTTTCAAGTGAAAATGTTTCGTGATCACAAATATCAGCGTTGTAGCATAGAACAATACATCCCACAGAAAAGGCGCCTAATTCAAAACGTGGACTTTACCGAGTAAATAGAGTTCATGCTCTAGAGACTCTAGACTAGAGTGTGAGTGTAAAAGAAATCGTGTTCAATCTTGAAATGTCCGTTGAGTTTCATTGCAATGTAGTGTTTTTCTGTTAGTTTTTGTTAAATCTAATGCTGTTAAAATCAGCAGGTTTAATTTCATTTCCGGTATTAAGCAGCACCAATACTCATTAGTTTTTGTGAAAGTTTGAGAAAGTGAAAACTAAAGTAAAATAAGGTCCGGTTCTGGTTCTGCAGGTTGGTTGTAGTTAGCAGTTTTAACCATCCTTTCGTGTCTAATTAAATGGTTGATTGATCGGAGTCTTGAAATATGTAATTACATTTATTTTGAATTTTAGCTAGTCAGATGCTTTAATCGGTTTCAGAAAAGCTCTCACAGTGCCACCCACCCCTCTCCTGTGGAGATCATCAAGAAATGGACGAGTCAAAGCCAGATGAAGCCATTTCTCCTCCGTCTACTAAGTCAATTAATGAGCTCCCTCCTGAAGTAAGCTTTATTCATTTTGATTTTTGAGAAGGTTTATTATACCAGATAAATATGACTCGGAATAAAATTTAGTGCTTAATTATTGGCATTCTTTAACTCTAGGTCCTGGCTATAATTTTGGAGTTCACGATGTTGGTTGTGGATCGCAAGACCATGTTGGGTTATCGTTTGACCAACTCCCAGTGGAAAGACGTGTTGGATTCCATCATCGAAAAGAAGATTGTCTCAGGCGAGTTTCCAACCTTCGACATCTTTCCAGCAATGTTTATCAAGAACGCCGATGACAAACTTGAACTACCTGTTGCTGCTCCTGGCAGTGACAACCCGTTTCCGTTCAACTCCCTCCGATTGATGGGAACTACTATCTGTGCCCCTCTACTGGAAATTCAAGAGCGTCGTCATTTGACGAGGATTATTTTACCACCCTTCTTATCGAATTTTACTGGAACCCTTACCACCTTCTGTCTCGAAGGTGAACAAATTTCTATTAAGGCGCTGAGTGCGTTGCTCGGCTCAATGTCCAACTTGAAGCGACTCAGTTTACAAGTGAAAGCAGACGACACCATCACTGAACTTGGTGCTTTCCTCCCTACCCCGCCACCTCTTCCATGCCTCACCACCTTGGATTTCAAGAGTTTGCATTTGAAACGAGATCCCAACGAAACAGAAATTATGTACATGTGGCTTATTGCTTCTTACGCTGACCAACTGGTGCGATTGAACTTAAACATTTCGCCGTTTCCGTTTCCACTCTTCAGGCAAGCCACGAATACACTCATTCCTTTCCAGGTGGCCAAACCTGCTCTATCGCCACCACCTCTGAGGTTGCCTTTAGAAAGCTGAAAGAGCTAGTAGTCCGTCATCGTAGTCGTGAGTTTCTTATCCTCAGTGAAACCCCTGCGCTTCGACGTTTAACTGTGTATTCCAAGGAGACTTGGTCACTGGCCCACTTTCTCACAGCTTAACCTACAATTTTTTCACTTGAGGGACGTGATAACCTTGATCGGCAAATGTAGCAACACTCTAGAAACTGTCATTTTGAATATGCCATGGGGAGTGATCAATAGCGAACTAACCCAATTAGAGCCACCAATGGCAGCAGGAGCTGTGGTTCCACGGTTGAAATCGCTCACAGTAGACTACCCGTATAACAATACGAGCGAAGTCGGACTACACAAGTTTCTCATCAGGCTTCCTGGTTTGAAAACTCTCAAGTTAATTGGCTTCAGGCCACACAAATTTGACCGCCATATCACTTTAAACCAAAATCAGTGTGGTGATAATGCAGCCAACGAAGTTGGGAACGAGAACCACCTAAACGCAGATGAAATTGTTGCACTGAAAGACCGATTGGCTTCGCTTTTCGAGCAAATGACGACGGATGACCGAAAGAAAAAAGTGGCTTGTGCGACTATTGACAGATTGAACCAAGAGGACCATGAAGGTTATGAAGTTGATGCCCAGATTGAACAGCTGGAAATTGAGATATATGATCTTTCTTCGTCATTGACAGTTGCTCGTGGTGACAGAACTGCCATTTTTCAACGATTGACTGCTCTAGGAGAAAATAAAGAAAAGGTAATGGTTCAGCAGTTGCTCGAAAGGGGAGAATTTTGGTCTTCTTGTCCAAGTCTCGAGACTGTGACTGTGTCGGTCAGCTCTGGGGAAAAACCTGATGGGAACTTATTGCTTTTTCAAAGAGGAGACTCGGCCTGAGAAGTTGAATTGAGAGAAGATGACAGACATATTGAACTTGAATTATTCTTATAAACTTATGGATTCAACTCTTGATTGTAGAAGGAGTGTTTGCAATGGCTCAATGGTTAATGAATCATATATTCTGTAATATAAATTGCTAATGTCTGTAAAATGTAAAAGGCAAAGTGAGAGTTCAAAATTGAAATAAATACTATGAATGAGTATAACCTTATTTGAATTGTGAAGAGCTATGTTCAGACTATTTTGGCTATGTTTCACCGTTCAAATTGACCACCAACTTTACAACCATAATGATGTTAATAATAATTTTCGAAAATTACGTCTATAATAAGATAATTCTGCTAATCAGTACAATTTAAAGAAGTTTTAAAAACTTGAGAGAGGAGATTTTTGGGTAAAAGTGCGAATTCTATTGGCTTGCAAAGAACCTACCCCCAGTGGTTGCGGGTTTGACCTCATCCACCCACCCAAATAACCTTAAAGATGACGTAATGTGTGCGTCAGTAAATGAAACTGAAGGTCCTTCGATAGTCAGGATATTTAAATTGTAAAAGTACACCTTGCCTGTAATGAAAAGTAGACTATATAAAATGATGAGTAATTGGTTTCCAGTTTCCTCTGGTTTATGGTGTGCTTCCTCTTTGGCTTGTGCTTACGATTAGAGTTGTGAGCTTTGACATATGAATGAAAAGAATACTCACGATGCCGTATGCATTCTTCTGACAGTATGACCTGTTACTAACTTGTGAGAATGAGTAAAATGCTGGTACTAAGGAACCGGGGGTAATCTGAGTCAGGATCTTCTCGAGGCTTGAGCAGAGTAACAAAGTGATGAGGTTGTGGCATTGCTCGCCTTACATGACTTAAAAAATACAAGTAAACGGAGGAAATGTCAGGCTTCTGGTTAAATATTGTACATGTCATTCATTATAAAAATAGCATTGTTTCCCTTAAATAGGCATATACAAATTAGCATTAGGAAAACAGATTCTCTAAATTGGATTGGTGTGAAATTCACACTGTGAATATTATGTAGCATCATAAACAATTGGCGGAATGGTCATCGACTTATATTAATATGTAAAACAAACGTGAAATGGAAACAGGCCGAAGACTTTTCTAAGAGATTAAAATGATTATGATGTCAACGTAAAACTTATAAATGCTCATAAACTTATAAACAATTAAATTTATTCCAAGAAGAAGAATAGCATTTTTATAACTAAAAAATTGACAAACCTTTAATTCTCGAAATTCTTCAAACTCGAACAAGGAATTGGTATGTTGCAAAGAAAGTCATGTTACATGATTACATACATGATTACGTGATTGTGTTTGTGTATTATCTAGAAAGCCACAGGAAAATTTGAACTTTTTAACCCAGCCTCGTTTTAAATACTAAAAAGAATGTTCGTTGTAAGCAAAATCGGATAATTATAGGTGCTCTCGTCCTGTCCACCTTATGAAATGAGCCCGAATAAAAACAAAGCTGCCTGCAGCTTTTTGAAAATTTCCTCATCCATCCACCCTCAAATTTACTAGTACCTGAGCGTTTCCACAATTGGATTATCTTTGTTGAAAGTATAATTGGTCGACTAGCAACATCAAGAACTGTGGTTAAAAATGCAGCTATAGTTGTCACAAATATGAGTAAAGACACTATGGCTATTGGTGGAATCATTTTATGTAGTGCAACGCAACAGTAAAAACAAGTAATAATCAGAACTGCTCCGTAGAACTGCAAAACTGGCCAAAAATACTGCTGATACAGCTTGTTGTGTAGGTTCACAAATAGTTGAAGAATTCTATACTCCTTTGCAGTGCTTTCCAGTTCGGCCGAAGTTACCGAAGTTTTGCAACGTGCTTGAAGTTGTTTTAAGCTATCGTTAATGGAAGTAACGATAAATGTTGCCAAAGGACATGTTGTAACCAGTAGCGGCTGAACCATTATAAGATCCATAAAAAATGTAAAAATTTTAAAGTACACAGTTTCGCTTTCATTTCCATTGTAAAAAACAAGTTTCATAAGAAGAGCATGTCCCCTCTGGTTGGATGAGTGTTATAAAAGGAATGAAAAGTGTGGCATAAACTTCAGCAATTGCGGAATGTATGACGAGCACGGTAGTAAAGTTCTGGGGGCGACTTGATAGCAACAAAACTGACGCCTGTGACTTTCTCCGACAATCTAGCTGAAGTAAACTGTTCACAAATGGGGCAAGGTCGTCCCGTGCACAAAAGATTGTCAAGTTATTACACAAACTGGCTTGAAATATTCCTAAGAAAACAAGTCTTGCCACAGCGTGCCCCACTTCGCCAGCAAGAATATTGTAGAGAAATTCAGAAAATGCAAGCAAGTTTGCTGCCAGTGTGAGAGCTACCCACATTCTAAAAAGCGGAGTTGTGTATCCTTCTGATTCAAACTTTTTATTTCGTACCATTCTCTCCAAAATTGGGTTCCAGCAAATAGGGAAACATTGGTATGCTTTGCCAATGTTTAATTGAAATATTAAAATTTTCAAAGTGAGACGGGAAATCATTTTAAATGATTTTGGTAAATTGAATAGAGGATTGCCGATAAGTTAGCGAACTGGCGTAATTTAGCTGTAATTTCTATAAATGAGGACTTTATGAATTCATTTTTTGAGCACAGATAGACAATTTTCCGGGCTACTTAATTGTATCCTTCCCTATTGGCATAAATCGCCGTCATCGATGCGAACTCGATTTACTTAATCGCTTAGGAATTCGAAGCGACCTACATGAAATCGTAGTGAGCTTCAGTCGAAAAGTGGGATAAACGCGCGCACTATCTAGAAGCGATGTACTTGCGATACTTCTGCGATTAGCCGAAGCAGAATCGCTAAGAAGTCGCTTCGGTTTGGTTTATGAATTCACTACATTCGTCCCTATATCATGCAGATATTTCATCGATTATGCCACGTTTAATGCATTTGAAGGCTTGTAAATAGTAAGCAGATGTGAATTAATTATTCGAATAAGTTTCATTTATTTCAACATTTATTACATAATGGATATATAATAGGGCATTATCTATCACAGAAAATCGTTAATTAAATTAGGTTAAGGTTAACGTAATCATAGCATACTAAATAGAGATATGAGAAATAATTTAATATGATTATGTGTATACAGGATCAAACACTGGTTCAGCATTTTGCTCACATGTCTTTGGTTTCCTGCAATGAAGGTAACAATTTTTATTTTAAACAACGGCACATTTTTGTTCCAACTATTAACCAGTTTAACAAACGGACTTACTTTCTTTGTCGAACTCGATCGTCTGCGCGTTTTAAAGATTTGGACATTGCCTCATTCATAGCTGGAATGTTTGCGTTCGCCTTTGTTCGCGGGTTCAATAGCAGTCCATCTAAATAAATAATTATTATTCTACTAATACAGAATTTCTCACTGAGAAAAGACGTTTGGGTTTGAATGAAAAATCTTAATTACCAAAAATTGTGGCCAAAAGTTTTGGGAATTTTTATTAATTCCTTGCTTTCCAGTCTTCCCCTTTCCCTTAAGGTTGCACGATGCCATGAGGTCATCTGTCATCAGTGTAGACAGAATAAGTCCAACGCTCTCTTCTACAGAATTGCCCCCAGCCAACGCCAGTCTTCCCTAGGGCTCGGTTCAATTCAATCTGAATTGAAAATTTTTCAATTCCTTTCAATTCAATTCAATTCAATACGCGTGAATTGAATTGAATTGAAAACGTCTGAATTGAAATTGAATTGAATTGAAAAAGGCTTTGAAAGGAATTGAAAGGTTTGAATTGCAATTCAAACAATTCAAAATTATATGTAAAAATTTACGATAATTTCAGTTTTTAACTGCATGAAAATGTGAAAATGAAGCAAATTTCCATGAGCATATGCACGGTGCAGTGGGGTTTACTCTCTCGAATCGATGCAACGGTGCAATCATGTAGATTTATGGTCTTACAGCAGTCATAAATATTTAAGTTGTTATTGTTTGTTATTATTTGAGATTGATGAGAAAAGTAGTTTTAGCATAATTAGTAGGTGATTCCTTTAAATTCCATGCCATGTAGGAGTTGATAACTGAAAATGATTACTGGTGGCTAATACTTCTACATTTTAACGAATTAATCAATGCAACGCAATTTTATATCCGTTATTGGGCAAGAGCTACCATCTTTTAAACATTTAATTTTGTTAGTAAATAAAATTTGTACCCTAACGTACGAGAAACGTACGTTCTGTGTTAGTTGACCAGATAATTTTACAATTGAAAACACATACTAGCATGCTACATGCTAACGTATAGCCTACATATGTATTTATTATATGATTGAATTGAAAATTTCAATTCAATTCAATTCATACCTTTGAATTGAATTGAAAGGAACTGAAAAATGAAAGGAATTGAATTGAAAGGAATTCGTTCCTTTCAAGCTCTGAATTGAATTGGAATTGAAAATTCCTGTATTGAATTGAATTGAACCGAGCTCTAGTCTTTACATCTACAAAAAATAAGCAAGAATCAATTAGTACCGGGACTAATTTCACTTCAATGCACGTTTATAGCTTACCAGCTTGTCTCTGAAGTTCATGTCATGAGGAATCGTTGCCTCTAACGATTCAAGCTCATGTGGTTGTTAACAAGGAAGAAGATTGATTGGAATGACATGACTTGCAGTTTTTGAATTAGTTGGCTCATGACTAGCCCCTGTATTAATGCTCTCCAATATACTACCCATTGTAGCTGCCTGTTGAGCAAGCATTATTTTGATATCCTCCAGCTGTTTTAAAACCTGTGCTTTAAAATCTAAATTGAATTGATCTTTATTTTAGTTTATTGTAAATCAATAATAATATAACAATGCCTGTTAAGTGTAAACTAACCCGTGTCATCCGCAACGACACCTTGAGTGATATTTTCCAAATGTTGAACGGGATTTGGTTGATTTGAAGCCAGTGGTACGACTGAGGTGTCAGTGGGCGGTCTTGAATTCTCGTCAATTCTGTTTTGTACAGCACTGCTTTCTGACATAAACTCATTAACATCTACTAAATCAAAAGGTTCCTCGGGATGTTGAGGCAGTGTAGGCGGAGTAACAAACTTCTTGGAGGAGGAACGTCCTGAATCTGATAGATCTGATGTTATTGTTGCTTCGTGCAGCTTTTTGCGCGCAGACTCATAATCATCTGAATTACAACAAACTCAAGTTATAAGCCAACGAATTTAATTTACAAGTCAATGAATAGAACAGGTGGAGAATTTGACTTACCGAATTCTTTATATTTGGATCTCAAATGTAGGCCAATCTTGACTTGGAAGTTCAAATTTTTTCGCGACCTTCTTCAGCGCCCGTGCTGTCAGCTGACCCTTTGCAGGGTAACTGCAATACTTAGAGCCTGATCTTTCGTTAATCCAACTAACTGGAACAACCGCTACTGAATTTTCCTCTTTGAAACATACGACCGCGTACGTTTTAGACTCCATCGTTTTGTTTAGAATGAAGAAGAGGAAGCACGACCCCAGTTGACCCCGTTGAGATCAATACACATTTACACTCAATGTCTGTAATATTAAATGTAACAGACTTTCTCCTGAACCTTTCGAAGTCAACTTGGAAAACGCTAATCAAGCTCGATTTGCAAAGATACGTAAAAAAATCTTCTAAAGATTTGAAACGTTTGCCTGTAAATTAAACATTATACGAAAGGTTTTCTCGACCATATAGAACTTTAAACTCATACACAGAGTATTGTAATAATGATTCTGCATAAGCTATGTTGGACTCGGTTTGTTTAGGCTGGCTAGTAATCGAATAGCTACGGTAAAATCAAAAAAATGGTTGTTCAAATTAAAGCAAAATGTCCTTCGGAATTCACTCAGTTGCTTTCCACCTGTCAATTTCCTTCAAACTTCTTGGCCTTCGGACAAAGTACATTTTTTCTACATTCTACCTATCTGAGATTTTGTTGACAGTTAATACACGCAATCGGTATGGCTTACGCTCCACAATTTCAATAATTTTTTAACAACCCCCAGACAAACTAAGTGCATGTAATCATAGGGAAAGCATTTTATCATATCAATATTTAACTCAAGTAAAGGGGTTGTATCATTATGGTGCTTGCTTTGACTTTGTGATCTAAATGAGTCGTTAGTTCGTAACGAAGCGTTACTTTTAATGAACTACACGATTTTCAACGTATTTCCTTTCAGCTCACACTTTCCACATCCGTAATATCCTGTATGATTTTTTATTGCACAAATGAATGATCTGGCAGGTGCGTCACAAATGAAGGACTTTGAACAGGGTACTGCGTGTTGTCATAAAACAAACCTTCTTTTTCTAATATTTGCAGTTCAGTAATGAATTCACTTATATTTATTCAAATCACTAGGTTTATTTTGTCCGCAGTAAATAGCAACTGGGAACACATAATTGATCGAATCTACACTAGCTAGTATTGGCCAAAATTGAGTGGAGCTGCTGCGATAAAGAGGCAATCCGTCAATATTAAAACTTAACTGAATGAGTTTAATTTCCCTTTCTTTATGGTTGGCAAAAGAACTTGTAGTCCGTGTCTGACTCCAATATAAATTGCATTTCCGGTTCCAACAACAGTTGTTGGTGTTGATGTTGGGGTTTTCAATATGGTCCTTGGGTCCACTGGGATATTTTCGAACACTTATGTCGTTTTAATTTCCGTAACAAATCGGATGCGGTTCGAGAAATGTTATTCTCTATGCTCCAGTCTCGGAGGGATCCCACTAAGTCGAAGTCACTGCTATTATCACATTTTGCTTCGCTAAATATTGTAGTTGTAGGAGTTTCAGCTGAGTCTATTTCTTTGTATTCAAGCGACTGTTCAAAACTGTCGGATGAATAAGAACTATTTTCAGAGTCCGAGCAATGTTCCGAATCAAATGAATTTAAAACGGGAATATCCTGTTTTCGCTGTTGATTTGAAGAGCTGATTGAACAACGTGATTTTAGCCTTTTTGAAACTTTTTTGTCAATGTATCTAACGCTTGATCTCCTTTAAAGAGAAAAAGTAGCACGAGTTGCTTGTCGACCCATTGCGAATGAATACAAAATAATCCAAATTGTACGGCTGCCTTCAAATATGTATACTTACCACAATGTACAAATATCAAGTCATTTATGTACATAAAAATTTGTTTATAATACATATGTCAACCAGAGACGTATGATGTCAACAGACAAAATATTTCGCATAAATCTCGTATCTAATACTAAGCGAAATCAGTACTATATCACGGATGCATATGCTGTTATTTTGCTTACTAAACAAGCATGCACTCAACGGCTGACTTATATAAGTATCGAGTACGTATCGATTTTAATGCGAAATAACAAGCCCTGTTCGACACGAGGTTATCATACCTAAAAATAGACGATTTCGCGTCTAATTTCGCTGTGACCTCGTGTCGATTTACAGGTCGCTTAAAGATCGCTTTATTCGCGTCGAAATCGCTTTTCGATTTTGTAGCGAGATGCCAATAGGGTTAAGAGCCTTCTGCACCCCTTTGGTAATTGTAGAGCAAATCATTTGTGCAACATGCTCCATTAGAGCTTTTTCAGACGTTTTCTTAACTTTCTTCGACATTTTTATCCAAATCTGCTGGAATCCATGAACACTTTTTGGTAGATCCTTTCGCTGCAAGTTCCTCCTCTTGCAAATTGAACAAAAAGATTCAATTTCTTGATCCTGGGGAAAGTTTTAGGGGTTTCTGTCGTAGGGTCCAAATTTGGTTTTTTGACGCTTTGGCACTTCTGAGTCTTTTTCGCTTATTGCGAAGAAGCCAAATCCAGCCAACAAAGCCCGTTTTCGCCTTCATGATAAGCAGAAAAAAGGGAAGGAAACATTGCTGGAGACATTTCTGAATGTACAAATTCATTGTCATACAGCCCATTTCCAGATCGTCATTTTTTAAAGAAATTTAGTCTGGAGCCTAAAATTGTGATCACTGGGGACTTATGCAGGGTCGGAAATATAGTAAAACCGTCGTCCCGGTACTTGCAAATGATCCAGGTGGACGTACGTCTCGTCAGAAAAACCCCTAATTTTCTCTGTGAATTTTTTCATAAAATTGTTTGACCCTACTTGTAGTCGATTTTCTTAGCCTTTAATGTATTTTGGGCACAATTTCTGTGCCCTATCTTTGATGGCCGACTTCTGAACTATAATTTAGCTCAACGTTTTTGGTGAAATTGTGATGGTCTTAGCTGCCAGCTTCACCGTTAAGGTTGGAGTCTTGCGGAATGTTTTCTCAACTTCATGGACACTTGTGAGGATTGTAACGGTCACTTAACGTCCAAATTTCTTCCCCAAAAAAACTTCATCGGATTCCCCACCGTTTTTTATGTAACTGTGGACAGTTTTTTTGGAACATCCTTCCTCCCGAAAATGTTGCCAGGTTTTTCCGAATCACAGCCACTCACAACGAAATAGCAATGTAAAAACCGTTCTACGAGTAGTTGGTTTTAAACTTGGCTTACACGTGTATCCGACATGTTTGAAACACCCAAATTGCATATCGGCAACACAAGAATGTGGGCTTTTTGACGCACTAACTCAATTAAAATTACAACATCAGCTGACGTAGTAATTTAAGCTTGAATGCCAGTTCGCTAACTTATCGGCAATCCTCTACAAAGGAATGAGGGCACTGCAAGAAGGGAATGATAATTTTCTTCCTAGGAGAATTTATTGATATAGTTTGTCAGAGGCGGAAATTCCTAAAAAGAAACAATATACTATGCCTTTAATAGTTGCTTATTATGCAGAAGATCAATTTTGGTAATAAATATTTTAATACGGTATTACATGAACATGTATAATTTATTTGGTTTTGCAAAATCGAACACTTGTGTTTTCACCATCATGATTTTCATATTTTCTTAACCTATTTAGGCGTGCCACGTCAATGTTTGTTATCAGTCAACATCCAAAGAGGAAGTACGCGAAATGGGCACGTCTCTCTTTTATAAAACAACGTATGAATAAGGGCTGGAAAATGTTTGTTATTTAATATTTTTACCTTACTCTCTGCCAGAGATATGTTCGATGTTCGGTAATGAAATATTTGTAAGTAAAATTAAATCGTATATTGATAATAAACTAATAAACATAGTTCGGCTAATGCCAATAAGATATTTATTTTACTCGCTTTATATATTATTTAACAGCTCGTAAATTAGAAACAAAGCTGTAAACAATTTTTGGTGAGTAATTAATTATTGGAAAGATTTAACCAAAGATGACAATTCGCAGAAACATAAATTTCACTAACCACTAACATCCTGCAGCAAGTAGACTCTAACTAGACATTTCTGAGTGTAATACAATTTCATTGTCGCGTTTATAATTTTTTCATACATTTCAGCTAAGGATGGTTCAATGAAAAAATGCGATTGCAGAATTGCTCTTTTATTCTCATCTCAAAAAATTATTGTTGCAAGTAAGTGTTATCTTCCAACAGAAACTGATAAAAATGAAAACCTCGATGTGATAATTGGAGCCCCGAGGAGTTACGAAATGAACCATACACGCATATGATTAAGTATCTGGTCGGATTAAATATATACAAATTTGAAACAGGGGCAAACTGATCGAAAAATAAGCAAAATATATCAATGAGTTTATTTTTAGTACATTTGAAGATATTTTATTTTTCTGGCTGCGTAAAACAATCGAAATTAATTATTTTCTATAACAGTCCATAATGCTCATCACCTTCAGCTCGTGAATAGGACCCCGTGCCTAAATTACCACCACGTTTGTAAAAATATGCTCCACCAAAACCGGCTAAAACTAGGCATACCAGAACAATAACAGTAATCATCGCAATATAGCCAGTACTAATTCCACCATCTTGCTGATCGTTGTATTTTTTATTCTTAAAATCTTCATTTCCTTTAACAACAGCAGATTGGGAGAACGAATGGAGTGGGCCGCTTGCACTGTTTGGTTTAGGATCAACGCTATCAGTTTTAAAACCTATTACGATACAATTTAAACCAAAAAAGTCAGTTGCAGTTTTAAAACTTGTCGTTACAAAAATCATAATAATATTAAATTATAAAATGTCAAAAAAATATTTAGTAAAATATGTGGTTTAGTAATACCTTTATGTTTTTCTTCAGTTTTAATATTTGTCGTATTCAATACTTGCGATTCATTTTTCTTTGTTACGCTAGATTCGGTTGTTATGCTGGATTCAGTGGTAGTATTCAATAGGTTTGCTACGTTTAACTTTCCCACTAAATTTGGAGCCTTTGTTGTGGTCCATCGATTGCTCACAGTGCAAGCGGGTGAAATTTCATCGGCTGTTTTCTGAAAAGATGTTTCATTGACGTTGGTTGCTCCATTGTCGTTAACCTGCCACCTCCCAGCGCCCATGGGTCTTAAACCTTACGTGGCAGTGCCACGAGAACACTTGGGCGTGAAACCGAATTTTAGGAGAACAGTTAATTTTTGGTGCCGGTAGGCGGCAAAAATATAACCCCGGTCAAGATGAATAAAATAAAACCACAAAAAATTGTTATCTTAAATAACCTCGTAAGGAGAACAATAGAATTTGTTCTCTTGGGTAATCCCAGGAGGAGAACAAAAAACTGTGTTCTCTTAATTGATTTAACGAGGAGAACAAAATAATTTGTGGTTCTCTTAAGTAATCCCACGAGGAGAACAAAATAGTTGTGGTTCTCTTAAGTAATCACCACGAAGAGAACAAAATAGTTGTGGTTCTCTTAAATAATCCCACAAGGAGAACAAAATGGTTTTCTCTTAAGAGATTTCATGAGGAGAATAAAATAATTTGTGTTCTCTTAAAGTAACTGATGGGGTGAACAAAATAGTTGGTGTTTTCTTAAGTAATCTCTTAAGGAGAACCAAAAATGTGTATTCTTTTAAATTACCTAATAAGGAGAACAAATTATTTTATTTAATAATCTTATAACGAGAACCAAATTAACCGAGCATATGTTTATGAGATGTAACGAGCAAAACTGTTGATTTCATAGCTCCAACATTTAGTGGACAAGTCAAACAGTTAAAATCAATTATCATTATGAGCAACCATTAAGATACTAGACTAAGATTATTCTCTACTGTTTGTAACTTTGATTAGTATGAGTTAAAACCATATCCAGGAAATACTTCCAAGTAACCAACATTGAGATAAGGATATCAGTTCGTACCATGAGGGCATTCACATTAAAACCTATGCGTGCTAGAACTTAACTAAAGCAAACGACTGTACCTTCCAAAATGTTTTAGTATTTTATGTTAAATAATACTTTTCTTCCTTTCTAACTTCCCCACTTTCTCCCTTGAACTCGTTCAAATGCCTTCTTCCCATCATGAAACTCGTCAAATGCCGTAGTAGGTTTTTCCAGGTTGATTCAGAACCACAAACGCCACATGCCGTTTCCGCTGTGCATTCACAGGGGTCTCCTTTCGTTCTGCTTTTATTTTTAAGTCAAAATTTAATGAATAAATTTAGACCAACCAATTCGGTAGTTATAATCAACTGGAAATTAAATAATTGGTAACACTTGTCTCTCTGAAGTGATTGAAATGATCTAGTTAAGGATTCATTTCTACACATGTATATGTTTACTGTTACTGAAAAGCTGAACCAAGTCCATTTCCGCCCTCCATATTATGCAAATCCGTAAAAAGCCTTTACGCATTCGTTTTCATATGAATATGCTGTTAAATTTACCATTTTGAACTTAAAAAAGCAGACAAGAAGTTAACACGCATATTTTCCATATCTACGGTCCTGAAACTCGCAAAAATGTAAGGAGAACACTTTGATTCAAACATAATATGCCACGAGAACACTTGTAAGGTTTAAGACCCATGCAGCGCCACTGACATAATCGGAATTATGTCTGCTAAAGGCTTCCCACATGATTACTTTTCTTTCGTTTCGTATCACCCAGTCAATCATTAGTTGCCAACATCTTGAAAATTCTGCCACGCTTCGAGAATCTGGCCTCTGGCACATAACAATGGGAATGGTTTCCACGTTTGGCTTTAGTTTCTGTAGCTGTTGCTCACAATTATGTAACAATTCCAGCTGTTTGTCATGCTCTTCGCAGGAAGTGAGTCTTGGCGATTTCACATAAATTACTGGCATTACTGCATCCGCATATTCCACAAATTTGGAGAGAATTTCCGTAGAATTTTCATCTTTTCTGGTGGCACAAAGGCTGTAGGATATTGTGACACCCAGTTTATATCTGGTATTATTTGTAGAGCTGCTTTTGCTCTTGTTCAGAGAGTCCCACGCTGAGTGTAGTTCAGTAGGTAAGTTTCTGTGACCTATGCGACTCCTTTCGTTCACTCGAAGATAATCATCATGATGGAGAAGAAGAGTGTCAACAGTTCCTGGGAAAAGTTTGTTAGCCTCATCGGCATAATTTTTTGCGACGAGAAAACTGTTGTAGAATGTTGGGTTTTACTCGATTCTGGATGATGGAGACAAGTCAAAGGAAACCATGGTCTTTATGCGTTTGTCAGCGGAAGACTGGTTGTTATACTCAGCTGCCACGATTGGTATTTGGGTTGTGCTGTCAGTGATGTTTTCAGGAGGAAAAACTGCATGAAATAAAATTTCACATATAAACATCTTATTACCATTTTTCGCAATTTTGAAATAATCATGGGTTTCTCCTTACGTTGTTCAAGAATGGGTACATTATCCATTGAAATCCCTCCATATTGTTCAGCAACCAGCTTGATCATAACTTCCAAATTGTTTTTGCTATTTCGTGAGTTCTTCGTGAGTGGTGAGTCGAACCAAACTGACACCAGTTCTCTGACATCTTTCGTCTGTCACAATAAAAATTGAAGAACTTTGTTAAAAACCAATTGCTAAAATTTTGTATTTAAAATGCAATGAAAATCTTACTTGATTTGTTGCCACTGTAAACGTATTCCATTGAAAACAGGCGATGAAAAAGATGGGTAGAAGAAGAGAGATAAATCTTTGTCTGGATTTGCTCAAGGACATGATGATCAAGTAATAAACTTGCAATGTAGCGTAATTGATGCACTCTGGATTTGGAATGGAGTCTGTCACAATGTCACTTCTCCGTTTTATATACAAAATCTGATACCTATTTAAGCATTCATTTTATTGCCTACTTTACTTGCGTCAATATTTCATTTTTGCAAAGAAGTGAAGTGCGCACAGCATCGCTTGGAAGGCAGCTCAGCAACTTATTAAATGGACATTTCTGCATGAAAACTGTTGTGGACTGATTATGACAGTTTTCATTCATTGACTTAATCAGCGTCAAGTGAGGAGACAGATGACCCTCTGATCCCGAGCAAGTCCAGAGTGTGAGGATGTCGTCGTGTTAAAATATTGTGTAATTTGTATGAGCTGCTGTCGTAATATCAATTTGTTTGTCAACTCTTTCATGAGTTTTTATTAGTTATCATGACTTTTCTGAGAAGTTGAGAAGGTTATTATCACAATGTGGAAAAATAGCGTTGCATGATGATAAACATTGATGTCTGAGACATGATGTAGGTTGAGAACAAATTCCATCCAGAAACTGGGTTTTGTTCTAATGTTTCATTGAAATGAATAAAAGATAATGATGAGTTTAGGGATTAAAAATTGTGTTGGGAATGTAACTCCTCGCTGTTGAAATCGGGCGAAAATAATAAAAAAAATGTGTCAGTCTTTAATGTTAACAAACATGCATTCTGAGACTTTAATAATTTAAAACCAGTTTTCATGTTGCATTGACAGCAAGTATTTATGATTTAATATTTTAAATCTCTTGAAATTGAATACATGACTATAGTTATATGCATTTAACAGTTTTACCAATATACCAACAGGAAGCGTTTGATTAAATCGATTACAGAGAATTTAGAAATTTAGATGGACCTGTCAAGGTTAATTTTTAACATTTTAAATCAATTTGTTATTATCATGCAAACATTTCCCGTTTGTTTTAAATTGTCCAGCTAAAATCAATGAAGAAGTCAAAATCCAAATATACTGATAAATGAAATTTATTTCACCTATTTTATAAACCTGATTGATTTTGTTCATGGAAGGCATGCTATCATCAGTCATGAATGTATATGCTTTTCTCTAGTGGACTACTTTAAAATATTGACAGTTTATATTGTGTCTATATGATTGTCTATTGACAAGCCCAGTTGTAAGCCTGACTCCCGTGAAGATATACCAGCGAATTTTATTGATTTGACGTATACATAAAATTAAAGAATACATTGTTTGTTTGAAATATCAGTGTGAGCTTTGCATTGTTGCGTTTAACATGTTTTTAAAGTGCAACAACTTTCCTGTTTTCTTGCTAAACGTAAGTTTCAGTCTAATAATTTGATACAAAGTACTTGAAATTCGTGTATGTGTGATTTACCTTAACTTACTTTTTCTAACAAACGTCATGGAAGGAATAAATTTAAAAAATCACATTTTTATGAACATGTTGTCCACTTGAATATTGTAGACTGTGACTTTCGTATCTACTTGAGCTGTACTTAAACAAAGTTAAATATTTTTAAGCACTGAAATTCAATTTACCTTCAAAAGTTTTGTTGTAATGTAAAAAAAAGTGATTTTATCTAGTTACAAAGGTATCTCTAACTATATTAAAAAGCAGTCGTTTTGGATATTAAATAATGAAAAAACGATTTAAAAAAATGCTTTATATATCTACCAATTACATTTGCCCATTTACATTTGCCATTGAGCTGTAGGACTGCCAACTGTCAGTTGCAGCCAGGCAGGCAGATACTGCTGCCAGGCAGCAGAATTCTGCTGCCCTATACATGGACAGGATAGGAAACGGCAGCAGAATTCTGCCACCTACCGTTTTCATGCGGTTGATGGAGGTTTAGGAAAAAACTTTCACTCTCAGTCGAAAGAGCGTACCCGAATTGCCTTTTAAACTTAACATCAACCGTTTTTTGAAACTTCGCCTATCCTGCCTGTGTTAACAGGCCAAGTGACGATTTGGAAGGCAGCAGAATTCTGCCGCCGGGCAGCAATATTCTGCTGCCTTATATCCTGTCCATGTATAGGGCAGCAGAATTCTGCCGCCGGGCAGCAATATTCTGCTGCCTTATATCCTGTCCATGTATAGGGCAGCAGAATTCTGCTACCGGGCAGCAGAATTCTGCTGCTCGGTAGCAGTATCTGCCTGCCTAGCTGCAACTGACTGTATTTATATATGTATGTAAAACGTTTATTGATTGTCATTGTCCCTGAAAATTCCTTACATAAAAATATATATGCTGCACAATGTCCAATATTAGAAAACTTTCTGACATCAGCCTAAATGGAAGAAAAATAAATTTTATTTTAGGAGTTTCGCTTTTCATCTTTTAAGAGCGGTTTCCGATGTAAAATATGGTGAGGATTTCGATGCTTTGGTTTAAAATTCTTAACAACTTCTTCATTTTGCAGTAGCCTTACGTTAATGCAGAAGGAAGTTTTTCCTGTGAACAGTATGCACTACATACCGCTTAGTTCTAGTAACTGCAATAAAGTACACAGTTGTTTCTACCAAACTGCTATTTTGGTTAAGCGGTATGTCGTGCATGGATTATAGAATTTAGACCGATATTGGACTAAACACGTGTACCCAAAAATTGTAATTCAAAAATAATTCAAAATTGTTTCACTTATCTTCTTCTAGCATTGAACTAATCCTTAAGATTTTGAAATAAAATAACTTACCCAATACGTCTAAAAGCGATATAAGCTCATCAATCCACAAATTAAATCCAAACCCTGACCAGCTGAAAATCACATTCTGGAACAGCCGAGGAATCAAAAACCTTAATGAATTAGATACCAAAGAAATGGAATGTCTCACATCTGCGTCGATAATCGGACTTACAGAAACATGGCTAGAACAATATAACACATACAAATTACCACACTTCTTAGAAAAATATGACTACATAATGAGCCTTGCAGTTAAAGACAACCAAATGGGCAGAGGCAAAGGGGGTAGCATGATTTTATTTGACAAATCTGCATTCGAAAATGAAAAAAACCCAAGAGATCCACCCAAATTATATAATTTCAAAACTTAAATGCCAAAGCGGTAAACGGATAACGATTGCTTGTACCTACATCCCTCCACAAACTGAACATAATCCAATCGTTACGGAACTGTCAGAAAGTCTCTAGCAACATTCAAACGGCAACCTCATAGTAGGGGGAGACTTTAACGCAAGACTCTCCAACCAACAAATCACCACTACCAGATGAATTAGCGGAAGACACCAATCTAAGGCAAGAACGAATATCCCGTGACACTTCACTCAACCCAAGAGGCAGAACACTCAACAACAAATTTTGTGACTTCTAACGGCTAACGCTTCTCAACGGTAGAACCGTTTCTGATCCTTTTGGTGAATACACCTTCGTAAGAAATGGTGCAAACAGTGTACTAGATTATATATGGGTAGCTCCGCAGCTAGTGTCAGAAATAAACGACTTTGCGGTCGAAGTGATCAGTGCATCTGACCACCAGCCCATTGCTGCTATTCTCGAATGGCCATCCCAAAACCCACTACACATCCGTAGGACAGTGTGCTGTCCGGGACAAGTAGTTACCACCAAATTTCGATGGCTACCAGAAAAAGCCAATGATTTTACAAAGTGCCTTCTTGACTCTTCAGCCGACATTGATCTAAACAGAACCCCATCTAAACTGTACTCCAGCTTTAAAGAAGCCATAGCAAGAGCAGCAAAAGTCACAAACATGTGCTACTCAGTGCGTCCTAACAGAAGACCGCAGCAAACAAATAAACCCTGGTTCGACACTGAGTGCAAGCAATCCAAAAGAGACCTAAGAACCTCGCTTAGAAAGTGCAAAAAGAAGGGCTTCCAACAAAAATATCTACATGCGTACCTAAATAATAAGAAAACCTATGAGCAAATAAGCGAAAACTCTACAATGAGATAATAAGAGATTCCTTATCAAAATCAGCAGACCCGAAAGACTTTGGAACACCGTCAAAAAGCTTAGAGCTCCAATTTCCGCGCATGTCCAATTAGAAAAGA
>LJIJ01003219.1:0-20464 GCA_001718145.1 Orchesella cincta | reverse complement strand
ATTTGTTCAAAAACCAATTTAGCAAAAATGGGTAATTTATTTGTATTTATTTATTATTTATGTTGTATGCTACATGAGATGAATAGACTAAAATTAATCAACAGTTTTAAAAATAAAATGTTTACTTCATTACCAGCAAGAAACTTACGGTCTTATCAATCTGAAATAGTGCTCACTCGATCAAAATAATTTATCGATCCAAATTTTATTCTGATTTTCTGCAATGACCTGACCACCTTCCGTTCTCATTTTTTGGTGTCTGGATAAGTTCCTCTGTCCATTCTATATTTCAATGCTAATCATATTCACTCTCCCTGGAACATAACAAATTAATGGACAGAGCGCAGCTTCAAAACCTATCACCACCGCAATTGAGTTAGACCAGAAGCAAAAAACTTAGGTTGGCAGCGAGGTGTTTCCGGGCTGACAACACATAGTACAAACTAATAGAGGGGTTGCCAAGTTGGCTTTTGGAAGGATTAACAAAGCTCTCACTGTTGTTGAATTGAGATTTCTTGTATTTCAATCAAAAGTTATGAAAATTCTTTAAAATCAGTTTTCGAATTTGGAGTAAGACATTTTATACCTAATCCTAATTTGTGAAAGTTGTGCAGCAGTTCGGTATGGCAAGGAAAACCTGATGATTTTGTACCACCTGCTCATACAAATGGTCACAAACTTACAAGGAAGTATATTTAAAACTTACATTGAATTCATCATAGAAAGAAAACATGAATGCTTTTCATCCCAGTGCATTACATACATATTTACGTGACATAAAACGCTTGAACCGCAGGAATTCCATACATGTATTGCATAAAAATCAATTGCAATCTGTGGTTTATACTCCTACAAACAGGTCTCATATTCACTTTCGCCGCCTTAGGGATTCAAAATATGCACAAATTGTTCATTTCCTTATTTGGTAGCTCTCCTTGTCGTATTTTCCATCGCTGCTTTTGTTCGACTTTCTTTTAGATTGATAGGAAAGCAGTCCTAGGGAAACTTTTCAAGTGTCAGAGTAGCAAACTCATCAGTGCAAAACAATGCGTACCTATAGCTATATAACTGCAAAATAATTGACTAAATAAACACGGTTTATCCAAATTTAAAAAAAAGAAGACGGATTAAATACGGAAACCAATAGTATGTGCTGGTTACTTTGGGAAATGAACTAAACAAATGTGAATGCAATTCTAAATCAGATCAGCTATAATGAAATAAGCGCTAATTCATTAACAAAAGGACACTAACTGTTTTCTCAACCTGAAATTGTGACAATACAAGACTAGTCAACCGGTCAAAATGATTAACCGACCCTAATTTTATTCTGATTTCTTGGAGAGATCTCACCACCTTTCTTTCCAGCTTTGCCTTTCTGGGAAAACACCTATGCCAATTTTCAAGTAATTCACTGCTCGTCCAATTTGCCCTGCCTGGAATATAACAAACCAATGGACTAATAACAGCGGTTTCCAACCCCATCATCAGCACAAAAATAAACACCTTGGGTGGCAAGGAATTGTGAAACTTAATCGATGTTGCTATTCCCAAAATACATGTAAAAATGTTGAGGATTATTATTGGGAGATGAATACTTTTTTGAAAACAAAGATTGGTTTGCGCCGCGAGTAGTTGTAGAACTCGATATTTTTTCACGTTAAATTTACCACTCTTCTTGAGATATTGGACTCCAACGAAAATAGCCCCGTTGCTGAGCATGACGATACAAGCAATAAAGAAAGCATGATAAGTCCAAGACGCAAGGTTCCAAAGTTGCATAATTAATATTAGAAATTGAAGCAATCCAGGTTCAAAGAAGGAAGTTGGTAGTGGCGACGTTTCCGGACTAACAATCATCATGGTAGCAAGTACTAATGGTGTGACGAACTGGTTAACCTTTAAAAGGATTAGCATCACCTTCGTGCTTTTTGTGTCGAGATTTCCTAAAATGTATTGATTAAATAATTATTTTACTTAATCAAATATTCTACAAAGTAATTTTTAGTTTTGCCGATTTATAAAGTACCTATTTCCAAGTTGTCAAGATTTTGTAACAATTCGTTAACTAATGCCCTGAATCTTGTTGGTCGGTAACCAAGAGTTTTAAGAACAATGCTGCCCCGCAATACATGGCGAGAAGTAAAACTCGCAGAATGTTTCTTTGTGTAGATTCATCTTTAACTGTGATTGCATTTGCCATTATTTCAAATAACATTAAAATTATCACAATGGAATGAATAAGGAAAGCTAATTTTATTTCGAACTTTGACCCATGTTTATCTAACGATATTTTCGTATTTTTATCATCCCAAACGAAAGATGTTAACTTCGTGAATTGGCATATTTTTACATGAGTCTGGATGTGATCTTGGATGCTTAAACTCAACAAGGTTTTAGGGTTGAGTTTGGACACGAAAAACTTTGGGCTTTGTATAATTTTTTGTAAGGAGTCCATTACGAATGCTGTCGTTTCACAAACCATTATATTACTAACATGATTCCTTTTCTTTTTGTCAACATCGCATCGTTGAAAGAAGGATAGAACCGCCAGGCGCAGCACGCCAACATTTCAAATATGCATAACTTGCTCGGCCGTTTTAGAACTACGTGGATTTCAATTTCTTCTTCTGCCAGAATTGTGCTCTGGTCAATTATTTACGCTCTTGAAGCTGAGGTTGAAATTATTCATATACCAATCTGGTACCATAGTATGGGTTCCTTGCTTGCTACAAACAAATGTAAATCATATCTATTTCGCTCCGGTTATTTTAACTGCCTTTTTGTTTTTCGCGTGCTTTCTCGAGAAAAGTTTCCATTTCTCGTTCTGTCGTATTAATACAGTTGTCAACACGGTATCTGATGTTTCCCCGACCTACCGTATGAGCAAGAGCGTTAAAGCGCTACGTTGTAATAATTCCATTAAAACTGCGTTTACTGCAATATAACATTGATTTTTAAATATGGTACTGGCGTTTCTCTAGATTGTACCACGGAAATGCTCAGGATAAAAAATAAAAGCAGGGAGAATGCAGCCTTTAAACCATTCCAGTTGATACATTATTTGATTACAGAACCCGCTTGAATGAGCGATGACAGAGTTAACTTAAAAATTGTTGGTTATCTAAATATCTTCATATAAAATGATTTAGGATCGGCTACTCATAAGAGAACTGTGGGGATTCTATTTTCTTCAGTTGTTTAGCAAGATATACATTAAAGTTAAAGCAGTCATGGTCGAGCTTGTTTACTCTGGTGGAAATAAAAGTGGTTTATATTATACATATAGACCATATGCAATGAACATTTTGCTGCCATTTTGTCCAAGAATTGGAAAATTTTAAAATTAATTTGTAATTGTCATAAAGCTATATAAAAATTTGAATACTTTCAAATACGGTGTTGTATGACTTTGAATCATAATGTATGTAGTTAAATACCTTTTAATGCCAGTTTGTAAATGCATAAACCAAAAACAAAACAAATGAGTCATTATGACAGAATCAAGATTAAATGATTACAAGTAGTTACAACAATTTTAAAAACATTGGAATAAAGTTACCGAGACATCAGAACATTAAAAATCAATTGAATATTTAAATTTACATTTGTCGTCAATGGCCATAAAAAAGACTGGGCTTCTTGATTGATGCCAACTAAACTAATAATCTTGAAAACGCGTCAAAACTTAAATACAAATGCGAAGGCTGCACGCGCTGCGTTGATACCACACCTTACTGCTCAAAGATTGATTAATGATTATAGACATATACATTACATAGCAGCTGAGAGCGCACGTAAACAAAGTTCTTCCTGGCTAAAAATTAAATTTTAAACTACCCAATCTTCTTTTTTAACACAATTGACCGTGTATTTATATACTATAGACATTTCTGTAACTAACAAAATTTCTAAAACCTGTCAAAAACGCCTGCATACACTTTATTGTATTGATTTACATTAAGTGGTCATCTGCATCGGTGCCAGCATATACAAATACTGCCTGGGTATAGCGCTGGCCTTTCCAGCAGGTAATTATAAATTATTTATAACTCTGAGAATACAATTTCCGTAAAACCGAATAGAATACTGCCGTAAGTATTTTGAAAATTGAATCAGAACCTAAGAAGGATGGCACCACCTCCAACCAGCCAAACCTCCCAAAAAATGCCAACTCGAAGTCAAGGCCAAAGCAAGCTGAACACATCATCATCATCAACCACTACCACTGCCTCCAGTTCTTCTTCTGCTATTCCAAAGGTCACCAGGAAACGAGTTATGACTTCTTCAGAAAACATATCAGCTGATACTTCCCATGAAGACATAAATCCTTCGAAAAAGTCAAAATCAACTGAAGAAGAGCAATGCTCCAGCTGTTCTGGTTTATCAAAAATCCTTGAAAACATCAACGCAAAACTTTCAAAACTTGACCAAATAGAAACAATCAGCAAATCGATTGATGAGATCAAAGAAGAACTGAGAAGTACAACCCGTGATGTTGCTACTGCTCAACAAAATATTGAAGACATCAACAATGATCTACACTCAGTGAAAAAGCAATTTTTCCACCTACGACACATGCAAGAAATCATAGGATGTGAAGTGCGCAAAATTAACCTCGTCGTTGCAGGAATTGGAGATGAAGATAAAGAAACTGAAAACATACTGAGATCTAAAGTACAGAATCTTCTGAACACTGTAGTAACCACTGAAAATGTGAGACTAGATACCGTGACGCGACTAGGGAAATTTAAGCCAAACCATACGCGATACATTAAAATTAGATTTGCGTCAATGAGGGAACGTGACCTAGTCTGGGAACAGGTCTGCAAGAAGAAAGTAAAACCTCCAATTTTTATCAATGAAGATTTACCTGACACCATTCGAAAGGCTCACTCCGAACTCAGAAAGAAATCACGAGAACTGAGGACAGCTAAAATCATTAACAAAATTAACTACCAAAAATTCTCTGTCCTCACTGCCGAGCGAACATACCAACTAACCGATGAGCTAGACTTTGAAGAAGTTAATGAAAAGAACATCATATACCCACCAGCTCCTTTTTTAGAGCCAATGGTACACCAATAACTACCTCCAACAAACAATCATCAACAATCAACATTAGCCACATCAATGCTCAATCAGTGAACAATAAAATCGTGCCCATTGAAAATATGACAAGACAAGAAAATATCGACGTACTCTGTATCAGTGAGACATTTCTCACTATTGATAAGCCAATAATAGGCTTCAACGACTTTACTCATTTTAGAAGTGACCGTGATCTACAATTTACACAAAAACACAAGGGTGGTGGTAGCCATTCTAGTTAAAAACACATTAGCCTGCAATAATTACACAATTGACTCCAGTGAAATAATTCGTGAAATATCTACAATTGAAATCACCTCATGTCGTATCAAGGCGAAAAACCAAAAATCCATTATTATTTGCTGCATCTATAGACCTCCGAACTACAAAGTTGACATTGTGAAAAACGACCTACTTGCAATCGAAACACTGATAATAGAATTGACGGCAACTAAGAGACCATTTTTCCTCTGTGGTGACTACAATTTAAAACATGACTGGTGCTATAAAAAATTAGAAACCCTAATGAAGAGACACAAAATTACGCAACTTATTGACTCCCCAACACGTGGAGAGCCTTACTTGACTTAATCCTTACAAACACTCCCGTTTTGTGCTACTCCACCTCTGTGAGCGACCCACACATTTCCGACCACTGTCTAATCTCAACTGAAATCCAATATTGCAGAAAACAAAAACTGAAGAAGACTTTTGTGTATCGTAATTTCAAAAATGTGGATATGAAATTACTGCACAATGATGTTTTACAAGCTGAAATTGACCTAAGAAATGCATCAACGCAAGAACTCTACGATGCACTCCAACAGTTTATTCTGGAACTATTCAACAAGCATGCTCCTCAGCGTCAGAAAACTATAATTATAAAAGAGACAACTTTAAGCTTAGCGACTCAACAAAAATGTTAATGCAGCAACGAAAAATATGCAAACGCAGATGTGGCGTGAACTATTCGACAACCCTGAATTTAAAGCAATAAACAAATCTGTGAAACACGCCATTACTACTGACAAAAAGTCTGAAGTTGACTCCGCAATCCAAACAAATGGTTTATGGCCAACAATAAATTCTCTCCTTAATAACAACAACTCCCCTCCGAATATTCCCTGCTCAGCTGAAGAAGTTAATGAACATTTTGCTGCCATATCCAAAGATGAAAATGAAGTTTTGCATAATCTGACACCAACAACGCCGACGGGAGAACGTTTCCAACCTCAACCTCTTCATCCAATCATGATTGTGAGAGCATGGAAATCAATGCGCAATAAAACAAGCACTTCTGAGGACGCAACAGGAATTTGCAACAAAATGATTGATATACTAATGAAAAATGACAAAACTTGTAACCTAATCACAGAATTCTTCAATAAGTCAATCGAGGAAAATTTCGTTCCAAATGATCTTAAACGAGCAAAAATCATTCCTTTACTAAAAGTCCAACACTTTACCAGTCTCAACGACCTCCGTCCAATCTCAATACTACCGGTACTAGCAAAACTTCTTGAAAAATGTATATACAAGCAACTTATCAATTTCATTAGCAGAAATGACATACTATGCGAAAACCAATTTGGATTCCGACCTAGACATACTACCTTTCACGCAGAACTGAAAATATATAACGCTGTTAAAGATGCACTTACCAACAACAACCTCTTTGCAATTGCAACATTTGATGTTCGGAAAGCGTTCGACACCATAAGCAGACCGAATCTATACAACAAAATGGAAGATAACAATATTGAACACAATTGGTTTGCTGCTTATTTGACCGACAGAGAACAATATGTTTGCATGGGCGATCAGAATTCCAGCCCTGCAACAACAACACGTGGACTAGTTCAAGGAGGCTGCTTATCTGGAATCCTCTTCGCCCTCTACATCAATGACCTACCAAAAGTTGTTCAATCTAGTGAAATGACTTTATATGCTGACGACTCTCAAGCAGGAAAGGAGCTACGCAGACAACAAATAATTCTTGACCTAGCCTACTACAACAAGACTGTGCTAAAATAGTCAACTGGATGACAAGCAACAATCTTAATCTCAACGCTGCAAAAACTGAACTAATGTTGCACTGCAACAAACGAGAATTAGAACTAATCAAAACCTTTCATAGAAGTGGACAATGTAAAAATTAGCTGCAGCTCTTCCATAAAAAGTTTAGGATTAATTAAAGATACAACCTTGCAATGGGAACAACATATTCGCAATACCACTACAAATGTTATAAAAGTCTGCATCGAATAAGAGCTATTAGAATGCTTATCAACACCAAGAACCTCAAAATGCTCGTTGAATCACTAGTGCTGTCACAGTTGTATTACATGATAATTGTTTGGGGAAACTGTAGTAAAAAATCAATGAAATCTGCTACCAAACTATTTAAAAGTGCAGTTAATCTGACTCTCGGATATGGACACTCCAAAGAGGACTTCAACAATCTGCAGTGGCTGCTTCCCAGTGAAAAATATGACTTCGAGATCCGCCTCCTCGCATACAGTATTGTGAACAACAATTGCCCCAAATCCTTTAACTATCTTGTAAATCTCAGTGCTATCGATATAGTAGGACCAGAAACTCACTCATGAAGTTACCAGATTCAACAAATGTGTAGACCAATTCCAATACACCGTCACCTCAGCGTGGACAAGGATTCCAACGGAAACTAGACTCCTAAAACCACCTTTTAATTTTAAAAATAAGCTCAAACAAGAATTTATAGACTCAAGAAATAATTTAACTAATAATAGTGATAATATTTGTTATCTCTCATGCATTGATAACGTAATAGCGAACATTAATCTACTTTTAAAAGTTAATTGCATTAATTTACTTCTGTAATAATTTGTACATTGTTAAAAATTATTTACTGACTTGTAATGTTATGATTTTACATCCTATCAGCGTAATAACCTAGGTCTAGGGTGCTGATTGAGAATAATAATAATAATAATAATAATAATGATCCAATATATTTTTCACACAAAATGCATTGTTTTTTGTTTGCTTTGGGACGCTTCTCAGGTCCGTGCACGTAGCGAA
Organism: Orchesella cincta; assembly: GCA_001718145.1. Classification (NCBI taxonomy): domain Eukaryota; kingdom Metazoa; phylum Arthropoda; class Collembola; order Entomobryomorpha; family Orchesellidae; genus Orchesella; species Orchesella cincta. The sequence continues at coordinate 12,310 of LJIJ01003219.1, read as the reverse complement.
TATGGTCGTTCAAATGATACTTCCTGCGGTAGGATGTTTCGCAAATGGAGCACTTGAAGGGTCTTTCGTTGGTGTGTGATAACATGTGAGATTTCAGATGTTGAGATTGGCGAAATACTTGACCACAAACTGTACACTTTATAGGCTTTGGAGACATGTTTTGTGTTTTTCCCACGCCTCAGGAAATAGATGAGAGTCTAAATGTTAGTGAATCCGAATAGTTGTATTTGTAAATTTCGAATAAAAGTCAAGTATTCAACTGTAAGTATTATTACAAGTTATTATATCAAGTATAAGTATCAAGTTATTATATGGGTTTATATTGAAGTAAATATTGAGCTGAATCCATACCTTGTCAGGAGCTGACGTCTAAATGTACCTTTGAAGTGATCGAATGTGCAAAATGAATTTGTTCTTCTCTTGTTTTTGAGAAACTGTAATAAAAACAAAAACAAACCCACAACGTGCAAGGGTTGCGTTGGGCTCTGGAATGGAATACATAGCTAGTCTGCAAGTTTCCTCTTTGAAGCCGGTTTGCATCTGACTTTCGACTATATTCTTTCATACAACGTGAAGGTGAATACTTCTTCAGCATATATATTTTCTTCTTTCTCCCAAATCTCAGAGATACACAGTGGTTATCCGTGCTCCAAACGTGAGTGACAATGCAGTGGAGTTGCTTACTGTATGATCACAACCACTCAACAAGTAGAAATGTATGATGATTTATAATGATAATGATGATGCAGATGTACTTGTGTACTTGGTTCTGTTGCTGTGCCTGGAGTAGATGAATCTCTATGTGTGCTATATACCTAACATTTTGTTGAGATATTTCAGAGAAGCGTAGAAATATATGAAAAGCTCACTATCCCATAATGCTTAGAAAAGTCCACAAAATTCTCACTTGAATGAGATTGGTACGATAATGTAAGCAGAAGGGATGTTGAGAAGTGTGTACAGCTCCACATGATGAGCAACAGGTTGAGAATTGAGGGGAGCTCTGCTCAACGACCAGCTATAGTCCACATTTCCTCACGCAAAAAGCAAACTGCTTCTGATATTCAACATTTTTCTTGAGATGCAAAGAGTAAAGAACATTATGTAACCATAATGATCACAAAAACGATAATAGGCAGATCAAGTCAGAATTCAATCGAGTGCCTAAAACCCGCCTGAGCGTTTTTCTCCTACTTAGAGTCATTTTACGGGGTCGGGGGTACCAGACATTAAAGTTGAGGAATTCTTTTTTCTACCACTGGGTCAAATTTTAAGTTCATAGCTCAACTCCTTCATCATGTTTTACTGCTTAATAATGTGACCAACATTTAATCCCGATTAAAAGTTACTGCAATCAAACATAAATTACTCAGGAACGGGTGGACATTTCTAAGATGTTGAGACGACCCACCTATGTCAAGAAGTTGCGTCACATTTTGTATATTTTTACGATCTTCTAGCATTTGCACTTTCCCCAATCGAAACGACCAAACTTTGCTAATTTTAACGACAAATTTGGAGAATACACCCGGGTGCATTTACCTGACAACTGCAGCAACGATACTAGTACGTAACAATACACGCACTTTCATTGGTAAATGCACTCAAAATTTTCATGCAATTCTATATTTCTCCTACAATCAACTCATTGTTTCTCATTCAATGCACTCTACCTTTCCCATTAACGCTGGAGCCGTTCTGTCATAAAACAATGCAACACTTTGATAATTTAGAAGAATTAGCGAGATTTAAGAAGAATATGAGATATTTGATGATGATAAATGATAATCAAGCGGGATATGAGATAACCAATGAGGATAAGTGATAATTAAGAGGGATATGAGATAATTAATGAGAAAAAGTGATAATTAAGCGGGATATGAGATAATATAATGAGGATAAGTGATAATTAAGAGGGATATGAGATAACTGAAGAGGATAAGCGAGAAATAAGAAAGATTTGAGAAAATTGATGAGGATAAGTGGTAATTAATCGGAATATCAGATAACGGCGGAGGATAACCGAGAAATAAGAAGGACATGAGAAAATTGATGAGGATAAGTGATAATTAAGCAGAATATCAGATAACGGCGGAGGATAAGCGAGAATTAAGAAGGATATATGAAAATTGATGAGGATAAGTGATAATTAAGCGGGATATGAGATAATTAATGAGGATAAGATAAGGATAATAACATTAGCACTTTCCCCAATCGAAACTACCAAACTTTGCTAATTTTAAATACAGATTTGGTGAATACAGCCGGGTGCATTTACCTGACAACTTCAGCAAGCACACTAGTACATAACAATATTTGCAATTTCATTGGTAAATGCACTCGACATTTCCATGCAATTCTATATTTATCCTACAATCAACTCATTATTTCCAAACCCATAAACTAATCCTATTTGTATGGTTTTCTATGTAGAATGCTCAAATTCTTAAAGTAATGACACAAACCCATTTTTAATGTATTTCCTGCGCGGAAGGAAATGGGACGGAGTTTGTGTATTCTTAACAAATTAACTTTGAGGCTTTCATTATTTCTTATTATAAAATGCATTCTATATTTCCTATTAACCTAGAGCCGTTCTGTCATGAAACAAATTTCTAAATGTCGTATTTTAGTATGGATAAAATTCATAATTAATCATACATTGAGCTCTATCGCAGACTCCGAAAACTAATTATTCTTGCATTCGCGCAAGGCTGGCCCTAATCGTCGATATCACCGCAATAGAAAAACTGATTTTTCATACATAATTTATGGCACATTAATTATCAGCAATAAATCTTGATAACAATTTCAATGTCATTACCCAGTACCATTACCCTTTACCACAATACTTTATAATTTTATATTCGATTACGTGCAACCTATTCATCCGAACCATTAACTTAATTATCACTTAAAGATTCGCAATTAAAGCCCATAAAATCCTTCATAACTAACTTCATAAAATTCAATTTCACAATGCCAGACCACCAATTCCGACCTCTTGAAACACATTTCGCCTTTCATTCACCCAACCATGTCCCTTCCACTGACACAGGAATGTCCAACGTCACTTCAACCATTTGCAGAAAACATAATTCTGCAAATATTTCACAAACTTGTAACAAAAAGGTCCAACTACAATGTCAATAATATTAACAGCATTTTTGGACGAGTTGCAAATGCGTTGCTACTCACAAAGAAAAACACTGTTGAAGAACGCCGCTACATCCATTACATATGGACTAAAAGTGTTGAGGTATGACTACTAACATTCATTACTTAAAAACTTAAAATTCACAAAACTCTTGAACAAATAAATTCCTTCACTTAACAGAGAACTGTTTCTCAGTTAATGCAAAAAACACCATCACAAAGAAGGCGAAAGAAAAGACGGCCCACCCAACAGAATGTAAACAGAATACATCAAGTTAAAATTCGTTTATCAATTCAGGGTAAACTTTAAATATTTCCCTAGGCACCTTCTAATCGAAAGAAACGACGAAAAGAGCAAACTCCTAACACGGCTGGAGGAACTGAGTCCATCAACCATCAAACCCAACCACAAAATAGCACTCATAATGAAGATCAACAACTCATAAACACAACGGTATCATTTTACGTCAACTTATTTATAATATAGACAATGAATATATAATTGTAACATACTAAAAAACATTTCAGGAATCCGACCCCAATCAAAACGCCAGTAATCAACCCATTAATGTTACGGTAAATTAAATGTATACATTTCACATCACTTCAAGGCTTTCACAATATAATTTAAACATATTTAACCGCAGCAAATCAGTTCACAGGCAAGGTATGAACTTACGATCAGTCAAATTGCTGAACGTGCAATCCAAAGAGCAACAGTTCGTAAAGCTACTATTCGAGAAGGATGTAGAGCACCAACTAACACACCGGTTATTCTTTTTTTTTTACTCAACCTTTATATTCTATTATATCGTATTGCAACCATTCGTTCCTTCTGTTTTGTCAAGTTTAGGTTTCCTCTGCATCAAAAGGGAGAACGTTACGCGAAATGTTTCAAACAATGCAGGATTACTTCAAAGATAAATTCAATTTTACTGACTCCACAACTCAAGCAAATCTAAATCAACCTCCTGTTCCGCAAGTAGAAGACGCACAATTTGTTAAAATTAAACAGCTCTACATGAAGGATATTAACCAGTTCCCAACTTTTCCATGCACAATCTGCCGAAAACTTCTTTATGACAACTGTACCAGCAAACATCCAATTACACTAACACCTGAGATGATTTTGCTTATAAGAGCACTAAATTGCAATGATTTTGAAGTCGGAGATAAAATATACGTTTGTCAGCGATGCAAAAATGCTTTACAAAAGTTAAAAATTCCCAGCCAGTCCTACTTTAACAAAATGTCTGCGCCAGCAACACCATACCAACTCAACCGCCTCTCCGACATTGAATTACGTATGGTATCAATGATAAAGCCGTTCATGAAAATTTTTTATCTTTGCAAAAACCGAGGACAGGCAGCGCTAAAAGGATCTTGTGTACACTTTCCACAACTAATCAAAGAAATTGTTGAACAACTACCTTTAACCGCAGCTAATAACGACATTGTAATAGTCAATGAAACAGGAACAAACACTTCTGAGTACAACGTTCATCCGCAGTTAATGAGGGAAGCTCTCATTCTTCTAAAACAAATTAATCCTCTCTATTCGTCGGTACAAATCGATACTGATACGCCTGACGAAGACTTCCAAATAAACCAGATTCGCCCAACTGCCCAATGTAGTCAATTTAACGAAGCAGTCATTGCTGAGCAACCCAATTGCAATGGGAATTACGATTACAAGCGCATAGATCCTCATCGAAGTATTTTAAGAAGTCGGATCTGTCAGAGTTCGGACAGGTTCATCAATGGAGGCACACAGTGTACTGCGTGTTGCGGACTTGCAGTTGCATACTCTACTATTCAAACTCCAGATACATGGACAGTTACGACAATTGATGCTGTAATTGAACGAGGGGACGCATACTACAGAACAATCACCCCATTTGAGAATCGATTCCTCTCAGCAGATGAAATAAATGGAACAGTTACGTGTTTTGATGATATTCAAGTTAACATTAGAGCTGCTGCCGACGGAATTTTTGGAGGCTTGAACAAAGTACCAGAAACACTTATGCGAGCACAAAATTGGATGAAATTACCAAATGCACTAGGGAATTTTATTGACTCAGGATATGATTGGGCAATCTTAACAACATGTGGCTATTCGTTTGCTATTCTGAAAACCACCGACTTTATTTATTTGTTTGATAGCCATTCAAGAGGAGAAAAGGGAGGAGTTACGTCAAATGGTGTTGCTTTTATCATGCGAATTATTAAAGCAGAAGCAGCTAGATTAATCTCCCAAACAATTCATAAAAATTGTAACCGTTATACTCCCTTAAAGTGTGATAGGGAAAATGTTCAGGCATATGCATATGCTTTAGTTCCTATTATTTCAACTATTCTAACGGATGATGACTGCGTACGCCCTGATCCATCACAAATGCTTCAACAAGAAAGCGTTCCTGTAATTGAAGATCCTGAAGAAGAAGAAGATGAAGAAAATGAGCAAATACCCCAGAGTCCGATCAACCAAGACCCAGGAGTCAATAACATAATGCTTGATTGTGTTATTAGACAAGATGATTACAACCAACCAGACGCACAGAATTTTGTTGACGCAGCAAAGCAGAATAAAACGGTAAACCTAGAACGCGAACGCCTTCCACCAGTTTACGGAGACAAACAAAAAAGACTTGAAGAACTTTCATTTGTGAAAGCATTTCCATATGGAACACATGGTCTTCACGAAGATAGAAGTATTAAAATAACCCCGTTGGATTACTTTCAACAACGTCTTATGGGAGATGACAAGAGATTTATCAACAACGAGTATCTATTTTATGCTTTAGCTGAAACAGAAAAGTACATTGTTAACCAAAAAATTGGCATTTGTGGAAACATGACTACAGAGGGAAATATTGGGAACAGAGATTTGCCAGTACAATTACCAGGATATGCTGGTATACATCTGTTTATGTCATCACTTAGAGGAACCCCTTCATATTGGAAAAAATACACTGGAGATGTACTTGCAATGATAAGTCAATTAGGAACACCAACTTTATTTCTTACAATGTCATATGACGACCTAAACTCCACTGATGCTGTAAATGCCATTTACAAAGCAATGAATGGTGCTGAAACAAACATTGAAGACCCATTTGACATTCCATATGAAGAGAGAAGAAACGCGCTAAATAACAACCCGGTTGCTTCCGCTAGGCACTTTTCTCTTAAAGTCAACGCATTTATGAAGATTTTACAACATCATTCTTTATATCTTTTTGGACACCAAATGACAGACTTCACATATCGTATCGAATTCCAGGGAAGAGGCTCCCCTCATGTTCATATTTTAATATGGCTAGCAAACGTTCCAGTTTGGAACACCGTGGAGGGACTTGAGTTCATTAATAAGAACATTTCTTGCTCCTTGGAGGTCCCATACAAACAACTGGTGTACAAATATCAAAACCACCACCACAGTTCTACGTGTTTTAAAAACTCAAGAAACAGGGAAAAAATATGTAGATTCTGCTTTCCCAGAAAAGTCAGTACAGTTACTAGAATTTTGACTGATGAAGAACTCGAAAACAACAAAGGGCGTTTTCTAGAAATTAAACGCACAGCACGTGAAATTTATATAAACAACTATCACCCAAGTCTTCTACAAATGTTGCAATGTAATATGGACATACAAGCTGTAACTGGAGAAAAAGCAGTTGCTTATTACATTGGGAAATACATGAGCAAAGCGGAACCAACTCACCTACGAGAGGAGATTCAGAAAATTCTCGACAGTGTCAAAGTTGATTCAAAAGCTAGCTACCGACAAAAAGCCTTAAAAATTGCGAACACACTTATAAATAACAGAGAAATAAGTGCACCTGAAGCTGCGTACCGATTAACGCATTTACCCTTACGGATGTGCTCGCGTTCCATTGTTTTTGTTCCCGCTTTCATTAAAAAGGATAGAGTAAGAGCAATAATAAAGGAAACGCTTAATCAAGATCAACCGCAAACAGGATTAAACATAATTGACCGTTATACATTACGACCAGACTCGTTACGTGACTTATGTCTTCTTGAATTTGCTGCTTATTACCGTCCCTGTTCTTCGGAAGTACACCAACGAATTGACAACGACCTAATTGAAGGAATCGATTTGGGACAAGAAGAAGATGACGCAAACATTGAAGCGGCTACAGTTTCTTTAAAAAACAACAAAGGAAAGGTCATTAAAAGAAATCGCTATGCAATCGTTAAATTTCCTATATTTAATCCTCTCACCGACTCAGAAAAATATTACCACTGCCTTTTACTACTTTATTACCCTTTCGGTACAGAAGATTTCCTTCAAACCTATACTTCATACAAAAATGCTTTCGTGCAGCTTCGACCGCAATTTAGAACACATGAAAATGATCCTTGTATTCGCATAGAGTTGGTTGAACAGTTACATAACGCTTTTGCACAAGCCATGTTACCAACGGACGATGATTTAGATAATCAGAATGATGAACCAAATGGGTTAGAAGAGCAACATAATATTTTTGAGGATGAGGAGCCCCTAAATGCAAACGACGTGTTTCAGCCTGTCCTCCAAAGAAGCCAAAACAATTCTATTACTTCCGTGACCATTAATGAAAGAATCCGCTCATTAACTCATGAACAGAGGGAAGTTCTATCTATTGTACATAGGAAACTTCAACAACCAGCGGACTATCCTGATCCATTACGAGTATTTGTGTCTGGGGAAGGCGGGTGCGGGAAAAGTTACCTCATAGATACGATTTCTCAGCTGATCTCACTTCTCGAAAGAGATGAAGAAACATTACTGAGAGGCGCTATTACTGGTTGTGCTGCATTATTAATTCGTGGTGTGTACAAATTTATATCTTACAAACGCATTGTAAGTAATATATCAATCAGAAATTAATACTACAATACTTCATTACGTTTTATAGGTAGCACACTTCATAAATTGTTTTCCCTTGGCGTTGAACGAGGAACAGTAGCTCAGTATATCCCCCTGGGTGGTAGAAGATTAGAAGAGCGGCGATACGTTTTTAGGAAAGTCAAACATATCATAATTGACGAAATTTCAATGGTTAGTTATGAGATACTGAGAATGATTCATCTCAGACTTTGTGAAATTAAGCAATCGGAAGAACCATTTGGAAACCTTAACATCATTGTCTTTGGTGATTTGTTACAACTGGAATGTGTAAAGGGCCATTGGTGTTTTGAACAACCAGCATACATGAGTGCTGAACCAAATTTGTGGAAATTCTTTAGCTTCAGAGAACTTACAATTGTTAAAAGACAAAATCATGACGATCCGCTTCGAGAAATTCTTTCCAATCTTCGTATTGGGACTTTGATGCCAAATCACATCGAAAAGCTGAAAGAGCGATTGGTCTGGCCTACAAACTCAAACTACAGGGAATTAGAAGAACAATGCAAAGATGTTATACATATATACCCAACATTAAAAGAAGTTGATGCGTTCAATGTGTTAAAAACCGATGAATTGCGAAATACTGTCGGTACGTTTAAAGTTAACTGCTACGACACGCTTGGGGAAGGGCCACACGTTGGAAGTCCAGCACCACATTATTTAATTCCTAAAGACGACCGGAAATGTGCTGGTATACCTCGTCAGCTTGAAATTGGTGTCGGATCAAGAATAATGCTTCGAAGAAATTTAAATACTGAAGCCGGACTCTGTAACGGTTCAATAGGAACAATTGAAGCAATAAGGTGGACCGTAATTCCAGATTATCAGTTGCAGGAAGGGGACTTACCTATGCATGTTTTGGTACGATTTGACAACCCCGTAAGATCTGACCTTCTCGAAAATGGATTAGTAAAAATACAGCCCAGAAATTTTGAATTCATTGGAAACAGAGGTATGCATATAACACGACATATGTTACCGTTCGGTATTTCCTTCTCAACAACTATTCACAAAATGCAGGGTGCTAGCCTTACAAAAGCCGCCGTTTCTATAAGTTCGAAAATATTTAAACAAGGACAAGCGTACGTTGCCCTCAGCAGAGTAAAATCGTTTAATGGCTTATTTCTTTTGAGATTGGACGAAAGAAAGCTTTTGATATCTTCTAAAACCAAAGGACCGTGTAATAGTAAGCCGCTATCAGAACTTCTTAGATTGCGCTTACAGTACATATTTGGAATAGCACGCATGGAAGATATCGAAAATCATATTCAATTTGCCATTGAATATCCAATATGTGCTTTGTGTAAACAATGGCGTTGTATGTGCAATTGTATGAATTAATGCCCCAACTTTTCTTTAAAAAATGTAGTACTTTATTCTCTTTTAAATTTTTGTTATACAAATAGTTTATGTAAAAACCAAACAAAGTATTTATAGTGGCGTTTCTTCTTGACCTCGAAGTACAGTTCTTTCCACAATGTCAGATACCATTCGATTCAATTGTCTACAGGTGAGGAAAACTTATTGTGAAATAGATTTAATAATTTTAAAGCCAATAAATGTTACGTTACCTTTCAGTCCGCCTTTTTTTGCACCATCCACATATTCCTTTGCAAATGCATATTACAATGCATGCAATTACTAATAGGGCTATAGTTACATAGCTACAAAAACAACGTTCATAATTCCCATGAGTTTTAAATATAACTGCATGACAAAGATTTAGACAACTTACAACCATTCCTTCAAAACGTTTTTGATTTGTATCAGTACAGATTCTGCTCCATCTTCAATAGCTTCCTCCATGTTTTCTACAGGCTCCATAATGTCGTCTGCTATTGCATTAAAAAAACTTTCTGTTGTTCTGGGGAGTTTGCTGTAACCCTCATCTGCTAAATCTTCCAAGCTTGCTTCTAGATACCAAGAATGTTTCATTCACAATAATACTTGCTTAGGTATTAAAATATTTGATGGCAACCTCACCAAAATCGTCCAGTGAAATTACTGAAATAACTCCGAATGCACATATTACCGTTGCAAAACAGTAACTTATTTTAAAAACATATTAGCAGTATTACTTTTTCCGTTATTACTAAATATTGATTTAATTACCTGATCTACAAACCCCCTAAAAGTGATTGGCTCATTGAGTTATTGTATTTGCGTCATTTCAGTTTCATAGTAAGACGCAATTGTCGCTTAATTGCCTATCACATTACCCTGAATTACTACTTCTTCACAGTTTTATCACTTTACAGTTTATTACAAAATAATCAAATTAGCTATCAAATCTAACTACTGTTAAGTAAAAAACTGAAATAAAACGAAAGGGTAAAAACCCTATTGTTCTGAGCTGCTTCAATATGCGTTATAATACTTTTGAGTTTTGTTATCTTTTCTCATGGTCAGCCCTTAACCAATGCCAGAGTAAAGGTCTAAAATAAAATAATTCCCAATACAGGGAACTCCTATGCTAGAGTAAAAGCAGGAAATAAAATTAATCTTAAATTAATCATGGTACATATTATACCTTCATGAAATCACCGCTTGAATTCTCGTTAACTTTTTATCTAACAGCATCGCAAGTCGTGCAATCTACAAAAAGTCTATTAGCATTAATGCTATCATTACCGAACTAAATTAACCAATAAATAATATTGCAGGAACAACTGAAAAGTTTATATATACCTACCACTTTTACATACATATTAGATTATCTATGTATTTAATATTAACATGTAAAACTAGAGAAATAATTTTCTTCGTCTTTTTACCAACCATGATTTTACTTTGTAAGTTTAATTCTGCTATATCGTGCAAAATGTTTGACCTCACTGTAAAGACGGTTTCACGTTTGGAGACGCCGTTTGGTTTTTTTACGGCATATAGGATTGTACATCAATAATGATGTGTTTTATGCATTCACTATGTATACATGAATAAGCCACTGTCTGAAACTTGCTGATTGTTTCAGAATTATTCGCATTACATTTCCAATAGACTTTCGGTTTGAAAATGGAATATTCACTATTAGAAGAGGGTCAGGAATCTCATCGTCAATTTTCAAAAATTCGCCAATTGTTGAAGTTTATTTTTGACAATATCTTCAAATTAGCTGGTCTTCTGTTGGTTATCTTGGTGGTGATACTGATTTGCGTGTTCATAAATAAACACAAGCATTATCAAAAGGCTACACAGGGTGAAATGGGTAAGGGAATTGAAAACTGCGTATTTTTTAATATTTAATAACTTTTGTTTGGGTACATACACTAAATACACCAACTGTTTTTGCTTTAAAGATATATCGCTTAAATGTTATGAGTGTCTCTCCTTTGACGGATTTAACTGGACCTTTCCTCCACTTCCAGTTGAACGTGATTGCGAGCAGAAGCCGAGGAATAAGTCGCCAAGGTTGGTTGTATTAGTCCAGTATACTCATATTTAACGAAATATTTATAAATAAGTTATTTTTTTACTCGCAGGTGAAATTTGCCATTTTGCGAAGATGACGTCATCTACCAAAACCAGAGTGCAGCGTTCCTGCTACAAAGATAAGCTTTTGCTGGATAAACGAGAGTTAGGTTGCGTAACTGAAAAAAACAATGACACCACGAAAATCTGGTGCTACTGTGACAATGATCTGTGCCTAACTTAAATTATTCATTAAGATTTCTAGTTAACGGACTGTTGTATTCTCTTTTTAGGAATAAACAATGTTTAACATATCATTAATGCTAATAGACTTTTTGTAGATTGCACGACTTGCGATGCTGTTAGATAAAAAGTTAACGAGAATTCAAGCGGTGATTTCATGAAGGTATAATATGTACCATGATTAATTTAAGATTAATTTTATTTCCTGCTTTTACTCTAGCATAGGAGTTCCCTGTATTGGAATTATTTTATTTTAGAACCTTTACTCTGGCATTGGTTAAGGGCTGACCCATGAAAAAGATAACAACAACTCAAAAGTATTATAACGCATATTGAAGCAGCTCAGAACAATAGGGTTTTTACCCTTTCGTTTTATTCATTGATGATGATAGTGATTATTTCACTCATCTCATCACTCTATACATATGTAAATGCTTGGGGTAGGGTGCTAATAGACAAATTAAATATGTAAATTAAATATAATTCATAAAACTGGACATTTGGATAATCTCAACGATTTATAATGTTAAGTTTGCTTTTTATTTACAAATGACAAACGTATTTTTTGAAATGAATGGCTTA
>LJIJ01003218.1:0-20467 GCA_001718145.1 Orchesella cincta | reverse complement strand
ATAAACTAGGTCGCGGGATTTCTATGTCAGGATAGGGAATACGTTTGTATCAAGTTACGCCGTCATCATATGTGTAGGTGATGGAATGGGCCCAAAAGTTCTTGTAGCTTGTTGGTATTACCATACGAACAACGTTTGAATAAGGAGATATTTCGTGAAATAGTGGGTTGTCTGTCCAACTTGGTGGAAAAAGGTACCAGTGGCTCTCACAATACCAAGATTTGGACTTTGCGCTGTTATCGTGAAGCGGTATATCAAAGCCAGTCAGGTATCGAAACAGTTGGCCGCTGACACCAAGCCAAACCAGAAGTATTTTTGGATCGAGGCATTTTTCGTACGGAAATGTTCGAGTGAATTCGTCGTCGGTGAAACGATTCTTTGGCTCGATTCTATACTTTACTCGAACAACGTCATACCTGGATAGCACAATGGGATTCTCAAACGGTGGCAAATCAATTCCGTTGTAGTTGACTATATGATTTAAACATCCTGGCAAGTTGTTGATTTTTTCATGTAAGTTAAGGATCTGCATGTCGCGCCCTTTCCAGGTGTTCCATTTTGAAGCCCCACCACGGTATTCAGAGTATTTCCGAGATACTTCGTGAAAGTTTCTAGGTTCAGGATTTAAAATTTCCTGGGCGGTAATGGATAAACTTATCCTAAATTGGATTGCGATTGCAAGAATTTGTAAGAGTTTCTTAACAATTTGTTTTGAATCCATGTTTAATTGAAAAATTAGACAACTTTTTAAGTGTAGTTTATAATTATCAGTAAAATTTAAACAAGTTAAAACTTTGGTGTCACACTATCTATAGTTCATCGTTTTTGTCGAGACATGAATATGTAGCACCACAATAATTATAATAGTTTTTAATGGATGTAGACTTACTGCTTTATACTGGTAATATAAATTACCTAAATTAAATTATTATTTGAAAAGTAAAACTTGAAAATTTATAAAATATTTTTGTTCATAACAATAACGTGTCCACAATTCGATTAATTACAATGTAAGTAACTAACGAACTTAGTAATCAATAAATTTTATATAAAAATTTTTCAGTTGGTGCAGACAGATCTGAAAACTCTGTTTGTTAACCTTAAGACAAATTGTTTGTGGGAATTAGTTAAAACTTTACCGATTAAGATACTAAACCTTTTAATTTGTCTCGTTTATTTTATTACACGCAGACGTAAACCACTGCTTTGAAATTTATTTCCAGCCACAAATATGACAATAGGAAAAATATTAAGAGTTAAAAAGACACATAATTTTTAAAAGAATTATTCGAATTTAGATTTAGCTTCAAGTATAACATGAGCCGGCAACCTACTTCAACCACGAAACGAAGCAAACTGCACAATTGATTACGTGGTTTTATAAAGGTGGCTAACCTGTAAGCGTTCATAGTTTTGAGAGTGTATGCCCTACTACACTATTGATGGCAATAAAGTGTTGAAATCATTCACATACCACGACATAGATGTTTAACGAAGTAAGTTTTTGATGACGATGGCAAATCACGAAACAGTGATTTCAAACCATTTCGATCATTTTTCAAATTCCATGTGTCAAAACAAAAAATTACTTGTACCTTATAGAAAGACAATAAAAATTAGGTAGAAAGCCACCAACATAAGATGGGGTAACGTGAGTAACTTGTACTGGGGTGTCATGAAAGTGATTCGACGGAACACAATTTAATCATTCATTTTTTGTCCAAATGACCTGCAATTTTGGGTGTAGATTTACCAACCGATTCCACAGGGGGGAGTTTTGACCGTTTGTCAAAAATCCGATTTTTCCGGAAATACAGCTGTTTCAAAAAGGTGCTCATGCAACTACCTTTGTGGTTTGCAAGCAAGCAAATTTTAGTTGAACTATTGTGTTTAAAAGTCAAGCCCGTCTTCAATTTTGACTAGCGGTTAAACATATTGCCCCCCCCCCCCCTGCGGAATCGGTTGCTGAATCTACACCCCAAAATTGGCAGGTCAGCTGGACAGAAAATGAATGAGTAAATCGTGTTCCGTCGAATCAATTTCATGGCACGTAATACAAGTGTCTCATGTTGCCCGAACTTATGTTGGTGGCTTTCTACTTACTTTTTTATTGTTTTTTTATGAGGTACAAGGAACCTTTCGTTTTGAGATTATGGAATTTGAAAATGGTCGAAATGGTTTTGAAATTACTGCAAAACAGATACTGCACTACTTAGGCCTTTTATCTAAACACACGTATTATTTAAGAACAAATACATAAAGACAACTGGACTTAGGACTTGGACACCTACCCCAACAACCAGATTAGTGATCGAAACAGCGCTTAGGCAGCTCTTTTAGGACCCAGTGGAGCTAGTGCACCAGGTTGTAAGAACCAATTTAGAACCAAACAGTACGATGCGTGCAAGGCGCAATTGTCAAAAAAAGACAGGCGCTAATGTGGTTCTCGACGGAGCTTTCAAGAGCTGATTTGGTACCGTCTGAGCTTCACATAATTTTACATCAGTGGGTTACAGGACCTGCTCAATTAGAGCTAGTTAGGAGCTAATACTCAATAATCCAGTACTCGTTAGTGGTTTATTTTCGCTCATCTTAATGCAAAATATATATAAATGACAGGAAGGCATTAATTCATTCATCATGATGAATTTATTCATCATTCATCATGATGAATTTATTCATCATTCATAGCATATAGTAGAGGTGACTGGATTTTCATGTTGGTGATCTTCTTCATTCAGCGGTAACTTACACTATAATCAAAAATTGCAGGCCTATTCAACAAACACTAACAAATATCCTACTCATTCCTCGTTTGCACGTAGCAGTTACAACACTACACGTAAATCTTCACACTCACAACCTCAAAGTTCTTATTTTGTTTACTGAAAATTAAGCGAAGATTAGTCAGATGAAAAAAAACTAAATAACAGACCTATTTGAGAATTAACTTTCACTGGTCAATTTTGTTTTTATTCCTATTCTATTTATAATAAAATTGAAAAACTACACTTGTCACTAATTGGGAATGAAATCTGTCAGTTGACATTGGGAAGAAAATACAGCATGCAACACAATCGCCTTCAATGCAATAGTGAAAAATTTAGAGCGTGATTATCGTTTGTACGTTGCCGCTCTTCCAGGCTCCCACGAGTACCGCTTTGGAACCTATCTAGATATGATACATGATTCTGTAATTTTAGAACCTTATGAAATGGTACGCATTTAATGGCTAGTACAAACAACAAATTATGCGTCAATCGTATTGGTGCCTTGAAGGCTCCATTAAACGCTAGTTCCTTTTGGTACTTCTGAAGCTTCCTAAGCGCCGTTTCATTCAGTGTGTGGTTGTTTGGGTAAATGTGGTTTATCCAAAATCAATTTGTCTCGTTTTTTTCTAGATAGTTCTAGACAATATCATGATTTAATGTAAGTTACAACCACATATCATTGCTTATGTTGTATAAGTTTTAGTGGTTTAGCCTTTCTGATGAATTTTACTTTTCCAAAACTTTAATCAACTAATGTATTTCCCCCACCTTAACATGAGCCTAATGATATTCGAAAGGTATTTATTAGTACGGGTAGGAATGAACAATTTCATGACTAAAACAACACAATCTAGCATTTTAACTTTAAATCCAATTTAATTCTCCTTTGAATACTCTGGGTCTTAAATATGACGAATGTTCTCGGAACTCGCCGTATAAGAAGCTGTAGAATTTTGTGAAATCTTGATAAATGTGGAGTCATTGGAGTGTTCTTAGATTGTCTTCACCGAATACTTCATTATTAAGACCCTATCACGCAATGATATAGTTGACATTGCACATCATTTTAAAGTCCCACTGTGAGGATGTGATGGTGGCGGTTGCCTTTCAGTTAGCAAAACATTTTTTATGGCAAGAACAAAGCTATGCACAGGCTTGCATGGGCATCAGGGATCAGAATCAGAGCAGCCCTACCGCTTAGCTAAAGTCATACTAATACACTATTCTGTTTTAGCTACAGAAATTGACTACAACCGTGTGTTGTTTAATATATTTCATGAAAATAAAGATTGATTTGTTGCTACAAAAGAGATAAACCTAACATTCGCTGATTTTTACTGATTTTCAATTTCGGAGGTGTGTTGGTAAAACCATTACGTCCAATTCTCATCGAAACTCACCGATCGTAATCAATGACTACAATTAAAACTACCTAAGTGCTTTAAATGTTTTATTATTTTATACTTTGTTCCTTATTGCACAGCGTGCCAGCGTGCCCTTAACAATGTTTTAACGGGCTTTTCGCCCGTTAAAACATTGTTAAGGGTGGAAGGCTTTATGGAATAGTTAATTATAATTGTTTTTCTTATATCAATTTAGTTTTGCTTCAAACTAAATGGGAATGAGAAGCAATCCTGAAATTGAAAAAAATCATCAAAAATTCCTCAAATGCTTTCTTAGTAATTGATAATGTTTTTTGGCTTTAAGAGGTTGTAACGGGTAAAATGTATTGACCTTGAAAACCGAGTGGAAAGGGATTCATTTCTAAGCAGCCCTCTTCAAAATTTCGGTAGTAAGATACTCTACAACTGGTTATTTGTTGCTATTTAAAAACAGTAAAAACTCACGATGAATAATTAGAACAGAAAAAATTGTATCATCTAATACAAAATACAAACGATATTCCAAACTTGAGTTAATTCACCAGGAACAGTAATAACAAAGTAGCTAATTCGCGCAAAGCATACAATTATTTACGTTATGTACCAATTCTGGCTCATATGAATTTAAACAATTCTCGTTTTTTAAATACATCTGTGTTCACTCGTTGGGAATACCTTTACCCACTACATGCACAGAGATGGGACAGATAGTTCGTTGAGGTAGCCGGAATCAACAGAAGGTATTTTTATCTTTACCTTCCATAACCCGGTATGGGTAATAGGAACTTTCAAAATTTTGTAAGGTACAATGTGAAATGTTATCTATTTTTTATCATAATTTGATACTTTTCTTCTTAAAGTCACAATATTTCTTTTTAAAACAACTGGCTTTTACCAAATATATCAGTAAAACAGTTTAAAAAGGATAGTCCTGAATAATTGGTACCAAATTTAACTTAATTAAAGTCAGCCCGGTAGCCCGTAAAGGTAGAAGGTACTTTTATCGTTACCTTAAGGTATCCGGAAAACGTAATAGGTATTTTATACCCTTGGTTTATGTAGTTACCCTGTAGTTTTCGTTTTTCATGGAACCAGATTAGGAACCGGTACCGGTACTATCTTATACCGAAATCTTTCTTCCTCGGTACTTTAGAAAATTCTCGGTACCATATCTGTACAGACATAATTTATAACTTTGATGTTTGGCATTTACAATCTAACCGATGATATGGCGCTATGATTAAACTTAAATACGATCAATTTTTGTGGGTTAGCAGTTGTATTAGCAGTTTTAATTTACAAAAAGCAGTGAATGTGCAGAAAAACGTCATACTACTTTTCCAATGAATTTAACCTTGTCTTAAAAACTAGAAAGAATGTTCTTTGTAAACAAAATCGAATAATTATAGGCGCTCTAGTTCTGTCAACCTTATGAAACGAACCTGAATACAAACAAATTGGTTTACAGCTTTTTGAAAATTTTCTTATCCATTTATCTTTCCAAAGCCTTGAGTTAGAGAGTTTCCACAAATTGGTAATCCGCGTCGAAATCAGAATAGGACGACTTGCAACATCCAGAATTCCGACTAGAAATGCAGTTATAACAAAAACAAAGACAACCACGGACAGCTCTGCCAATGCTGGAATCTTTTCATGTAGCGCGATACAGCAGTATAAGCAAGTTATTATTAGAACCGATCCGTAGAACTGCAAGACAGGCCAGAAGTAGGGTTGATACACTTTATTGTGGAGATTTACGAATAGTTGTACTGTTCTATACTCCATTGCAATTCTTTCGAGATCTTCGGGAGTTCTTAAATATTTGCATCTTTTTAGGGCTTTTAAGTGAGAGTTAATGGAAATTATTGAGGTTACTATGAGTGTTGCCAAGGGCCATGTAGTTATGAGAAATGGTTGCATCATAAATAGATCCATGAGAAATAATGAGATTCTGAAAGATACGGAATCGCACGGATTTCCAGAGCCGCAAACCAGTTTTGCAATTAAAACATGTCCACCAGGCTGGATGAGAGATATTAAGGGTATGAACAACGTGGTGTAAAAAACCACTGTTGCGGAATATACGACGAGCCCGGTAGTAACGTGGTTGAGTTGTTTTGAAGAGTTTTTCTGCAGTGGAGTTTGAATTAAACTGTTGACGAATGGGGCAATTTCATCTCGGGAGCCGAAAGTTGTCAAGCAGTTACACAAACTGCCTTGAAGTATTCCTAAGAAAACGACTCTTGTCACAGCGTGCCCCACTTCGTTAGTGGAAATACTGTAGAGCAATTCAGAAACTGCAAGCAAATTTGCTGCCAGAGTGAGAGCTATCCAAATCCGGAAAGCAGGCGTTGTGAACTCTTCTGACTCAAACATTTGGTTCCGTACTGTTTTTCAGGTTTGGTTCCCAACAAGCTGGGGAACATTTGTATAGGTTCGCGAACTGCATCTGCATCTTTAAAATTTTTAAAGTGAACCGAGAAATCATCTTATTATATACTGTTAGGCTTGGTTGGCGATAAGATAAATGTGTTAAAGTTGTGGTACAAGTGAGATATCCAGTCTTTCTCCAGCTTACTTCTTTAATCAACTGTGCCGACAGCATTTTGACTTGAAGAAAAACAAAGTTGTATGGAACCAATAATTGGTTATCATACTGACGATTGTAGGTCAGGAAAATTATAACTTATACGACATAAAATATAGAAATGTTTTTCATAAATAAATGAACACATTTTTGTTGTTTAGTTGTTATAATGTGTGGTGCTAGCATTTGGCAGTTAATCAGCCAACTTCACAAAAACAAGAAGGTGATTATTAAATTTATACAAAATGAAAATTTTGGAGCTTGCTTTGTAGTGGCAACTATTATTATTTATTACATGGAGTAAAGTAAACAATATCTGTATTATTAATTTTAAATCCGTTTCATCATGATTCATTATAAAACCATCAATTGGGACGTTGGGTATTCTCGCATTGCAATATAATTTATAAACGTTTGATCAACAATAAATAATTCAACGTATTAACCCTTACCTAAATATTAAGATGATGACACCATTTGCAAAATAAGATCGTTTTTTTTTTCAAAAGAAGTATCAGATTGTCTCATATATGACTTGGCTTTTTGGATTGCTATAAACTGATGTAAATATTATTGTTTTACCTTCGAAGGGTATTCTTCCATTTCGACATAGGCCTGCCAACGCTATGTGCTCGCCCAGAATAATGATAATTAAAATCCGACCAACCAGTAAAACAAAAATTCTGTTAATATGATGTTTGTTCTTTTGCGTGTGATTTGTGAACAATCCGCAAAAAAGGTTATTCGAGATACAATGCGGGGGAAACGGGCCATTGTATCATACTCTTTTATTTATTCTTCAACGGTTTTAAAATTATTATTAATTTATGCCACTCAAAGTTAATGTTACATATGCATTACATATGTTCATTTTGGTGTATAAATCATCATCAATTCACTAGCGATCGACGTCAAAAGATTTTGTAACTGCCGCACGCTCTGGCGACGGCAGTGAATTTAATTTGATGAATGAGTGGTCATTTATCAAGTTAGCTAACCAAATATCATTCCGTGTTAATGTTTGTGTATATAAATTTGTAGCAAGAGTGACAATAAATCAAACTTACAGTTTAAAGCATATCAGTGGCAGATACATGATACTTAATAGTGTGAAGCAAAGATTGCTGAAATATAAAAATCAATATGGTTATGACATTTTTCTTTTGGTAACAACAGCCACGAACGTCCTTTCGTATTATTTTACCCTACTGCGAAAACCATAATACTTGTTACTTAAAACCATTAATTTATACCTAACTAAAGTCGCTTCTGAGTAATTTTTTGTTACTAATCTTTTTAACTTTTAACTTGGTACTTAAAGAGGGTCATATTATAATTCGTTTCTAGTTAATCTTTTTCTTCAGCGTAGAAAATATTAAAGTTTTCATATGTTCCGAAGCAGCCTAACCATGCATACGAAAACAAGTACCGTTATCACAACGCTACGCATTCCCATATTTATCCTGGTCATCACAAATATTCAAAGTGGATTCTGTAGATCGACAAAACCTGTGAGATGCATTAATTGAGAAATTATATATGATTTGTTTCTAAAAAGATATCAAAAGTTTAGACGTTTTTCCCACACAGAATCAGAACACACCACAAAACTTCAGCTTGAGCAGAGATCATGTCCTTGTTTGGTTTGCCTATAGTCTTTCTCACGAACACCCAGAACGGACCTTTTTCCTCAACAACACGATAGAATTGGTTTCTGGGACGTTTGGAACAATTGCCATTGACAACGCCCCGATACTTGACAATTGTAATAGAAAAACATTAACATTCCATTTTAAAAATCCAACGTTTCCAGGAACGCTTTTTTGTTTTTTAGTTTATTCAGTTGAGAACTACAGTAAAAGCACGAGCCGAAGTGACCGAGCTTTGATTCCCATCATTGTAGCACGTCATAACCAAAAATCGTCGTACAAGCAACATATGAAAGTCATAGCTTCCTTCGACCTATCTGCGTCATCAGATATACATAATAATCCGGGACACTTTAACAGTTTTGAAGTAGCAAAGCATTACGCAGACGAGGCAAATGCAATTTTTCCTGGAACGGTCGACACTCTTTTGCTTCACCATGATGACTACATTCGTGTTAAATCCGTGAACCGGAAAGGACATGTGAACTTGCCAACTGAACTTCATTCTGCGTGGAACACCTTAAAAATTCAAGAAAAAACAGCAACACCCCTAATTATAAGCTCGGTGTTACAATTTCTTTGAATCTTTGCAAAAGTCCAATGAATGAAGCTACAGGAAATTCGGCAGAAATTCTCGCTAAGTTTGTAGACTACGCTGATCTGGTAATTCCTGTGGTTTACGTAAAACCACTATTGCCACTTGTATACTTTACTCCATGTGTCGAGCATCAAATGCAGTTGGCATCGTTTCAAAATTGCGAGAGAAATCTGTTGAGCTTAAAACCTAATGTAGAAATCATTCCACTTGTAATTTGTAATGGACCTCAAGCTCGACAACCAGATGGAGTTTCTCAGTTCTTTCAGTGTTGGCAGTTGATGAGCGACTGGGCCCAGAAAAATAAAAGAAAAGTAATCATGTTCGAAGCATTTGATAGTTCTGACCCAGAGTATATGCAGGGAGCGGGATGGTGGCGACTTCGACGGGAAATTGCGAGATATGATAAACAAAATTGGTTCGAAGAGAAGTCGCGTGGGAGTGGAGCAACATACCTAACGGTGGAATGTCCGACTGCCCACAAAACAAGTACTACAAAATCTCCTAATTTGGCTAACAAAAACAAGATATTTTGCTAAAATATTATATGTACCTACTCATTTCAGATACGACTGCGGCGAATTCAAGCCAAACAGATAGTAGTCTTAAAATTGAAACAACTACAACCACCGAATCTTCCATTTCCGTTTCAGACACAACGAAGCCAGACCACACAGAAATAATTGACATTACCTCAATAACTCCGAGTGAACCATCCCGAGAAACAAGCATGACTTTAAATGAACAAGAAAATATCGACAAAAATGGAAGTGGTAGTCACCACGTCCCTTTAGTTGTTACTTTGGTATTGACCTGCATATTTTTATCCGGTTTGGTTGCGTGGTTTTACTACAAGCGAAAATCGCAAAGAACTTCTCAAGTCAGCCACCAACGCTTCCGAAATGAGGAAGATGATTTTCAACTGCTGATATAACCAATTAATATATTATTTATTTAAAATATTATAGTTTGTAAAAACCCACAAGCCATCAAAAGCAATAATATAGCATGATTTAAATAAAGACTTCAAATTACATAATTTGAAACACTCATTTTTGCATGACCTAACCCACGCTACATCAATCGAACAAAGAATTTTTCTGCATGAAAATAGGGCAAGTTGAGAACGAGCGCGTAATTCAAAATGATCCTGACTTGACGAAAGAGATCTAGTTTGCATTAATCATCGATCCAGTTCATCCCGTGTGAATATTTTTGTCAGAGTTCGTTTGAAATCGGTTGTTCATCAATTCATATTCAAATCAGAATGTTTGTTGCCCGAGGATTAGAAACAGGTCACAAGGACCTGATTCACGATGTCGCCTTCGACTTCTACGGAACGCGGATGGCCACCTGTTCCAGTGATCAGATGGTCAGAATTTGGGAGCTGAACGGAGAGGGATCTTCAGTAGCTCACTGGAATTGCACGGCGTCTTGGAAAGCGCATTCAGGCTCCGTTTGGAAGGTGACTTGGGCTCACCCTGAGTTTGGGCAGGTGGTGGCCACCTCATCATTTGATTGGAGTGCTGCTGTCTGGCAGGAGCGTGGTAAGTTCCTAAGCTTTCATATTTATCTGTGATTAGTAAGAAATAATGAAAATAATTGTTTTTCAGTTGAAAAAGATAAGTTTTGGTGCAGGCGTCGTTGGAACCCATTGGGTGAAGAAGGCTACCTTGGTTGACTCCAGGGCCAGTGTGACCGACGTCAAGTTTGCTCCCCGCCATTTGGGAATGGTTCTTGCGACCTGTTCCGCGGATGGCTTCGTCAGAATTTATGAAGCTCCAGATATCATCCACTTGAGCCAGTGGTCGTTGCAATACGAGATTAATGTGAAGATGGCTCTTTCCTGCGTTTCTTGGAATCCGACGTATCCTCACCAGTTTGCTCCGATTATTGCAGTTGGTTAGTCAGGTTTTGCAGCTATTAAACTAGTTTTTAGGTTTAAATTGAAAGGAATTGTTTATTTGTTTGGTTAGGAAGCGATGATTCAAGTACTGACGCTCCAAAAGTTTTGCTCTACGAGTTCAACGAAAGGAATCGCCAATGGAATCGAAAGGAGAGTCTGAAGGACATCACTGATCCTGTGAATGACCTCTCATTCGCTCCCAACCTCGGTCGTTCTTACCATCTGCTTGGAGTTGCGACTAGGAACCTGAAAATTGTTGGATTGCAGCCTTTTGAGGATATTGATGAAGAAGAGAAGAAATTCCGGATCAGAACGGTGGCAGAATGCGAGGAGCACAACTCCACTGTTTGGCGAGTGGCTTGGAACGTTACTGGCACGATTCTGGCGTCTTCTGGAGATGATGGATGCGTTCGACTTTGGAAAGGTATTTATTCATTAATTAATTCCATTATGGTTTTGGGTTGTCAGGTCTAAATGATTCATTGTTTTCAGGGAACCACATGGGAAACTGGAGTTGTGTTACGACCCTTTTTGGTGATGGAACTGATGTGACAGATATGCCGAATTCCGCCGCAGTTGCTACTGAAGCCAATCCATTTGGAAACCAACAGTTTGGGCGACTTGGGGCTGGAGCTGCATTTTAGCAGGATTCTGTTCGACGGTAGTAAAAAATGGGGGTTGAATTGAATTATTCTTTTTGTGATTTTTTGTCAGCTAAATAAAGTATCCTTTTTTATAAGACTTTTGCCCGTTAAATAAACATTGACTTCATTAGACTCTTCATATTTATTTCATACAGTTGGGTGTTCCTGTATTATTTTCCAAATCCATAAAAAATCGTTGTCGGTTTAAAATAATAAAAGCTATTTTAGATCCGGGGAATTTTAAATCAGCTTGGAATGAAATACGACAGAGCAAAGTTCATAGGCTTGTGATATGCTTTGCATAGTTTGTAATTTCCAATCCAACCTTGAACACCTAAGTTACTATCGTATTAAATGCGTGAAATGTGGTTGGTAATGCGTATGAATTTTGATTAGAGAAAATATCAACCAAGAACCGTTCAGCGAACTTTGGTAATTCCCTACCGCACCAGCTAAATATAAAAGAAATTATACCTACTTGTACTAAAAAATGTTTTTTGACTCATCCATTTCTGCTAAAAACCACATCCGACCACAATCATAAATGGGGTTTTCCTTGTGTTTTATAAATGATAAAAATCATGTCAGTTTAGTGAAAGAAATTAATTGATTGTGTAATTGGCACCTGACTCTCTGAATACAAAATATTTATTCACTAATTATTTGAATTGGTTGATTGATTTTTAAATCTTTTTGTGTTGGTGCGACACTTGAGTCTGAATACAACAATATTGCAATTTTAAAGAAACCTAGACATTGTCAATTACAATGTTTAAGAAAGAAGGAATTAATATGTCCATATTTGTTCGTAATGAGAAATATTCAGAAATTATACAATTTTTTAAGTGTATTGTGTTAATTTACCTGTGTCAACAACAAGTATATTGTTTTCCATGTCAAACTCCCGATGAGTGGTTATCAGGAAACATTTCAGCACAACATCACTCCGATGTCTCACCTCCTAAACTTGAGCTGTCTCCAAAATGGCCCAATGGAGTGATAAATACAAGTTCAACGACACCCTAACCTCAACAGACAAGACGGAAGTGAGCAAAGCATTTGAAGAATTTCACAGAAAAACGTGTATACGTTTTGAGCCTTGGCAGGAAGGAGACATTGACTTCGTCAGTATAGAAGTAGACGACAATATCTGTGGAAAAGCAAATGTGTGCAAAATTGGTGGTTACCAATATGCACGATTTGGAGGAAAGTGTAGAAACACAGCAACAATGATTCACCAGCTTGCACATTCTTTATGTCTTGGTCATGAGCTCCAGCGTCTAGATCAGGAGGAATACATAAATTTTCTAAACTGTACCCAACGACCACAAAAGGTTGAATCAATTGTTACAAGAGGAATCTATGATTATTGGAGTCGAATGCACCCCAATTGTGGTTCGTGCGAAGGTGGTTGGCCAACTACTAGTGAAGTAACTTGTGGAAGGCCTGCTCATTCTGGGTTAAGTGTTCTGGATGCTGATGCTATAAATTCGTTTTATGATTGTAAAGGTGAGAAAAACTTCAAGATTTATAATAAATTATAATTTACTATAAGTTACTATTTTTGCTCAATTTTAAGGGTGCCATCGTCATCGCTGGGTATCCCAAGAATCGCTAACTTTAGACAAGCAAGACATTCAACTTTTTGGGTATTCAACAAAAGATGGCTCACCATTATACGCCTGTCGAGCTCCAATTGTAGAGGAGGTTGCCGCAGGAACCTATGAAGAATCCTGGAATTCGTGCAACATATCGTGGAAAAATTCTACTCAAATTACAACAAGGAATGTGGAGTTTTTAACAATTCCGGGAGGGTTGAAGGATGGGTGCAGTACATACAAATTTACAAGCAAGGACGAAGCATTGGTTTACAGTAATGTTGTAAAAGTTGGAGAAATGTTTAGAGTTAAAGATTGCTTAAGCCATTTGGCATATGGCTATGCCATTTCTTCAGACGGATCCCAATCTTATTATTTGGAAAGGTTTGGAATGTGAGGGAGCAAGTTTAAATATACCATTTTTGGCCCAAGGATTTTCTTCCGAGTTCAATTATGACCATTCTTTTTATTATGAGGTTTACCAATGTGACAAATGTGATTAGTTATATACCACCGATAATAATAAAAAATTACAATCAAAATATTGTGAATGAATGTGGTGTTGGTACTAGTTTTGCTCTTGGTATTAGCTACTTGCTTCTATTGCTTTCGAATTAAAAAATGAAGGCACTCTTTCGGATCAATTTTGGGAGGAAGTTCTCATAGAAATAAGAATGGGCGCCCTGAAAATGAAAAGTGATGACGCAGACGAGAAAAGATTTCGCAAGGAATTTGAGCTATCCAGGGAGGAGATAAGTATGGGTAAGTAGTTTACAAAGTTAAGCTAAATTTTGAATGCCCTCAGTAAAAATAAACCCGACAAACCGAGATGTAGCGCGATGTACCTTTAGCGGATGTAAATTGCGGGCTTAACAAACTGTGCATAAGTGAAATCCTCAATGGACTAGCTTTCGAATGATATATCACACTCTAAGTGTGTCATTTGAAAGTGCATGACTCTTGACCTCGATTCGAAAGTTCCGATTTTTCTATTTGCATTGCATAATTTACAACCAGCACTGCAGTAGCTTTCTAATGGTATGTCATAAGCTATCGTGACCTTTGACCCTGTTCGAAAGTTCTGAATTGAATTGCGCTGCATATTCATCATCAGTAGAGCAATACCTTTCGAATGATATATCAAGCTATAATGATCATTTGAAACTTTAATCTTGACCTTTACCCTGTTTCGAAAGTTCCATTTGAATTTGCCGATGCATTATTCATCTTCAGTAGAGCAATACCTTTCGAAATGATGTATCATAAGCTATATGTGACGCTTATCAATTTAGTTGCGCTTTCATTTGACCCTGTTCCCGTGACCCCAGATAACCCATCTACGAACTTAGCCTCCGCTTTGACCTTATCTATCGATTGGTGAAGACAGAATTTCAAAAAGTCAAATGGTTCGAAAGTTATCGTGTTGACTGACAGACAGACGACGGACGACGGACGACGACACACAAAGTCTTCTTAATATGTACCTAAAGGTACATAATAAATTGATTTTTTTATTCAGATATTAAAGACAAACTCGGAAATGGAGTTTTTGGTATTGTATACAAGGGTAGTGCTAAAGGAATACCGGCTGCCATTAAAATTCCAAACGAGGGTTGCACACCAGCTATATTTAAAAGCTTTCTTAGCGAGGTTACAGTTCTTTGCTACCTTGGTGCACATTTGAATATATTGGGATTTATAGGAGCTTACGTTGGCCAAATTCAATACGGTATGAAAAATTTGAATTAAATTTTATTTTTGTAAACCTCGAGATTCGTAAGGCTTCATATTCTGATGCGATCCCTCCTACGAACAAAAAATATAAAAAAGTATTGAAATTTTAAAAGGTATTTTGCAAATTGCCACGAACTTTGTTCAAACGGATCCCTAGAGAGTTTTCTCAGGAAAAAGAAATACGTTATACAAAGCGGGAGTAGCCCGCAAAAGGATTTACAAGGAGTGGAAACAATAATGTTATACGAGCTACACAGATTCGCATTTGATATTGCTAATGGAATGGAATACATTGCAAGTAAAAACGTTGTGCATGGAGATCTTTCAACCAGAAATGTTTTTCTGGATGCTGAAAATATCTGCAAAATCGGAGACTTTGGACTTTCACGAAAACTGGATGAGTATAATCTTTATGTTAAGCACTCTCAAGAACCCATGCCGTGGAAATGGTTAGCGTATGAGTCTCTCACAAAAATGGACATGTCGGTGGGGTTATGAGTAAATGTTTGGGAAATCTTTAGTCTGGGTAAGTGTACAAGATTTTTAACCCACTTTTGACCATGCATGGCGTTTTTAGTAAACGGGTTTTGTTTAGGTAATACACCTTACGCTGGATTAACCTGGACACCTGAATTTACTAATGAGATTGAAAAAGGTTTACGATTACCACTGCCTACGTATGCATCTCCCGAAATGTAAGTAATATTACTTAATTTTAAAGAAAATTCGAAGAGCAGAATGAAAGGTTAGCTAAAGAGTTTCACAAATTCTGTGTTACAAATTTTTTATAGATACGCGAAATTGTTAGACTGCTGGAATTTGGACCCCGGTCAGCGAACTACGTGCACAGAATTGGTGGAATTCTTTAAAGAGTTTTGCAACAACGATTATATTACATTGGACGAGAAATTTGAGGAAGGTGCAAAAGATGTACCTCAACCTAATATGAAGTTACTGCATTTAAATTCCTACTTGGAAACTCCAATCTAATTTGCTGTTGTACAAGCAAACACTAGTTCTTTTAAGGAAAATTGTTTACTTTTTATTTCTGTCTGGGATCAATTTGGAAATTGGCAGATGAAATAAGGTTGTGCAAACAATTTAAGAAATTCCCATTTATAAAGATACATCTAACCTAATTTTCAATACCGTAAGTAATCAAACAATCAAATAAACTTATATATGTAAAACATCCAATTGTGTTGCCACTTTGTACAAAAAATTTTTGTGCTAGATGGTAGACTATATCTTGCCCTAGTTTTTAGACATGTACTTTTGTAGAGTAAGCATGCTTCTTGTCAGAGAGTTTAGTTGTTGGCTTGCGCTCAGTGAGTAAAGAACATATACAATACTAGACACGTGTGTACTTATCATTGCTCATTATTATTCGTTATCGTTAGTCCTAAGATAAGCCCAAGGCACGCATACCTTTAGGGACCTAACGACACATGGTGGCAGCGGTGCTGTGAAATTAGCAACCGTAATTTTCGAAAAATAAGCAGTTATTTTGTCGATTTGAGAGTGATAGTCAGGGATATCCAACGAGTTGATCGCCTGCAAGTAAACACATGTCAAAGAACGATCGTATCCAGATTCAACCACCAACGCCGTTCTCATTCGACCCAAAGGAGTGGATTAATTGGAGGAAACGGTATGAACATTACCACACTCTTGCCAAACTGGGGGACGAGACTGAAGAATTTCAAGTTAGTTCCTTTATCTATACAATGGGGGAGAAGGCGGATGAACTGCTGGCGTCATTCAAGCTGACAGATACGGAACGAAAAAAATTCGACGACGTATTTGCAAAGTTTAATGAACATTTCATCGGGAAAAGAAATGTCGTTTATGAACGGGCCAAGTTCGGAATGCGGAATCAGGAACATGGAGAATCTATCGAGAGATTCATCACTGCGCTGCACACATTGTCGGAACATTGTGAATATGAGGATCTCAGGGAGAGTTTGGTTCGAGACCGGATCATTTTGGGAGTAGCAGACAAACAATTATCAGAAAAGATGATGCTGACACCAAAACTGGATCTACAGAAAGCCGTCGAGAGATGTGCCAAAACTGGGAGTCCGTCAAAATGCAGCGTAAAGAAATCACTACGGGAGTAGGTGATATGAAACTCGACCGCCTTCAAGACAACAAAAGAAGGGGGAGTAATCAGGGTGGTGGAAGAAACCAGCCCAACAACAATCCCAGCACGAGTGACATGTGTGGGAAATGTGGCAAAAAGAAAAGTCACAAGGAGTGTCCAGCCTCAAAATCCAAGTGCAACAAATGTCAGAAAATGGGCCACTGGGAAGCAGTGTGTCGGTCCAAAGCAGTTCACAGACTCGAAGAAGGAGCGGAACCCGTGGAGCCGGCAATCCAAAAGGGCAACGGATTTTTGGGAGCACTGAGCAAAAATGATGCTAGTGAACGCCAATCCAGGTGGACAGCTCAAGTTGAAGTTGGAGGGAAACCTATCGACTTCAAATTGGATCCAGGAGCAGATGTGACAGTGATACCATTAATCATGTACAAAAGGCTCTGGAACAACAGAAAATTGGATGAAACTGATCTCCATCTCAGCGGACCAGATGGGAGTAAAGTTGATGCTGTAGGTATGTTTACTACACAAATACAACATAAATCAGTCAAGGTTCGAGAAGATGTTTATGTTGTGCGAGGATTGAGTCAACCACTGTTGGGACTCCGAGCTTGTGAAGACCTTCAACTAGTAAGCGGTTGTGTCAAGTCGGCGGGACGCCAGGATACAGAAGTGGACCCTACTCGAGAGTTTCCAGAACTGTTCGAAGGATTGGGAAAGATTGATCATCCTTACAAAATCAAAATAAAGGAGGGAGCAAGACCATTTGCAACTTCAGCCACGTCGTGTTCCTCTGCCTCTCATGGATGTCGTGAAAAAGAAACTGGAAGACATGGTCAGCGAAGGTGTCATAACTCAAGTTGATGAACCTACTGACTGGTGTGCTCCAATGGTCATAGCACCAAAGCCGAACGGCGACATCCGGTTGTGTGTGGACCTCACCAAATTAAACAAGTGTGTCGAACGAGAGCTGCATCCAATGCCCGTTGTCGAGCACACGTTGGGTCAGATGGGAGGAGCCAAAGTCTTCTCAAAACTGGACGCCAACAGTGGGTTTTACCAGATAACCCTGGATGAAGAGTCAATGAAATATACGACTTTCATCACTCCATTTGGGAGGTACATGTTCAAACGTCTACCTATGGGCATCACATCAGCACCGGAACACTTCCAGAAGAGGATCAGCCAAATATTAGAGGGGATCCCTGGCGTCGTTGTTCACGTGGATGATATCCTAGTCCAAGGCTCTACCAAGAAAGAGCATGATAGAGACTCCGAGAAGTGCTCACGCGATGGCGGCAGGCATTACGTTATGTTTACGTAAGTGCATGTTTGGGGTGCCAGAGGTCACGTTCCTTGGACACCGCCTGAACGCTAATGGCATTTACCCTGATCCGGAAAAGGTGGAGGCGATCACGAAGATGAAGGCTCCAACAAACGTCACAGATCAGGAGAATTACTGGAATGGTCAACTTCGTAGGAAGATTTGTACCTCGGTTGTCAGATGTGCTGCAACCCTTAAATCAGCTGTTGAGAGGCGACGTAGAATTCGTATGGGAAGCTCTACAACAGGCTGCATTCCAGAAACTTAAAGAAATTTTGACAAGTGCTCCAGTACTGGCTTTGTACGACCCCAAGAAGAAAACAAAGGTTTCATCGGACGCGTCATCATACGGTCTGGGGCGGTGCTACTTCAAGAAAGTGAAGATGGGCATCTGAAGCCAGTGGCGTACGCTTCAAGAACGTTATCAAACACGGAGAGAAGGTACGCTCAAATCGAAAAGGAGGCATTAGGAATTACGTGGGCCTGTGAACGATTCAAGGATTTCATCACAGGATTGCACATCAAAGTGGAGAGGATCATAAGCCATTATTGCAAATTCTTGGCACCAAAGAGCTTGATGATCTCAGTCCACGTCTTCAAAGGTTCCGGATGAGGCTCATGAGATTTTCATATGACATGGAATATACTCCAGGGAAGCAGCTCATCACAGCGGACGCTTTATCAAGACACCCCTTACCTCAGACTGGAGATACTTATCGAGTTCGAGAAGTAGCAGCACAAGTCGAGTACGTGTTGGCTAATATTCCTGCAACAGACGAGAAGTTGGCAGAAATCATTCAAGCTCAAAACCAGGATAAGACAGTTCAGCAACTGGCAGTCTACAGCAAGAAGGGCTGGCCAGAAAGAAACAAAGTTGAATCTGAATGTCTCCAATACTGGTCAGTCCGAGAAGAAATTACAGTTCAAAATGGATTGGTAATGCGGGGCTGCAGAATCCTCATCCCAACGAGCATGAGGGAAGAAATGTTAGGGAGAATTCATAGTGGACATATGGGGATCGTCAAATGCCGAGCGAGAGCACGCGAAACTATATGGTGGCCCGGAATTTCTGCCCAGATTGAAGAAGTCATCAAAAGATGTCCAGTCTGTATTCAAGAAAGGAATGACAGACATGAACCATTAATCCCATCAGAATTCCCGGAGCGTCCATGGCAGAAAGTTGGCTTGGATCTCTTTAAGCTGGATGGAAAGTGGTATTTAGTGTTGATGGACTTTTACTCAAGGTACCCGGAGGTGACCGAGTTGAGTAATATGACTGCTGCTTTAGTCATCAACCGATGTAAATCCTTCTTCGCGAGACATGGTATCCCGGAAGAAGTAAGGAGCGATTGTGGATCCCAATTCAAGGAGTTCCGAGTTCCAGCAGTTTGCAAAGGAGTACGGGTTCATTCATCGTACGTCCAGCCCAAGATACCCACAAAGTAATGGCTTTGCGGAAGCAGCAGTGAAAATAGTGAAAGCACTTATCAAGAAAAGTGCTGATCCATACAAAGCCCTGTTGGAATACAGAGCAACACCCTTGAGCAATGGGTACAGCCCAGCCGAATTGTTGATGGGACGCCGAATCAGAACGACGCTGCCCATGAACCCTCAGAGGTTGATGCCAACTCTAGTGGATCAAGCCCAGCTCCAGAAGAAGGAAGAATCTAGACGGGGAAAGCAAAAGGAAAGCTATGATCGTCATCATGGAGTGAGGGAAAAGGAAGAGCTCAAAAAGGGGGATGCAGTATGGGTGAAAGACATCAGAACCTGGGGAACTGTAGCCGAGAAGCTGAGTAGTCCAAGATCTTATCTAGTGGATACGCCGCGTGGTCAGTTCAGGAGGAATAGTTTTCACCTAACTCGTGCATTTGGGCAAGGAACGAGCATGGACATGGAAGTAGATTTTCATGTGCCAGATGAAGAAATTCAACAGCAAGATCCAGATCGTGGACCGGAGCAGCAGTACTACGTGACCAGATATGGCCGAGTCTCACGTCCAGTCCAGCGATATCAATCATAAACATTTTTAATATTATCTTGTTGTACTTAATTATAGTTAAATTGTAATTAACTTAAAAGGGGGGATGTGCTAGATGGTAGACTATATCTTGCCCTAGTTTTTAGACATGTACTTTGTAGAGTAAGCATGCTTCTTGTCAGAGAGTTTAGTTGTTGG
>LJIJ01003217.1:0-11452 GCA_001718145.1 Orchesella cincta | reverse complement strand
ATGGTGGCAGTATGAAATGTAAACAAAAGTAAAACGTTCTCTCTTATAAAAACTTTATAAAATTTTATATAACAACTATTCGGTCACCAGATTATAATTGACGTTTAAAATCAATCACTAAATTGTGAATCAAAATTATTACTTCGATCAAGAACTTTATAAAAGTTTTTTTTTTTTTAATTATTTGTAATGTATAAAAATAACCTAAGCATGTTTCTTCTCACCACAAAATCTTTTGTCGAGGCTCAGATTGTACACATAGGACGGACCACTGCACTCATCATCATCCCGTAAGAACCGCAAAGACGGGCTCCAAGTCAACAAATCAGATGTATATGAGTATTTCTTGATATATGAAACATACACAATATAATATTAAGTTTTCCAGGTAATAGTACGAAAGCAAACACTAGACTCTCGAGCTTGTTAGCCAATTTGGGTCTTAGTCGAGAAGGAAAGGGGATGCTATATTGGGAGAATGTACAAAATCAATAATTCCTCAATTTGTATATATGTTCCATTTTGATATCCAATTCATACAAAGAAGCATTTGTCACGGAGAATAAATCTACCGAGTCAATGTCTAATGTGTTTACAATCCGAGACAGCTTATTTATCTATTTTGAATATCTCCCAACAGGTACACAGAGCTCCTTTCACAGGGCTGAATAAATGAGAGTTGGGTTAGAGTAAAGGAGGTTGGATCTTTATGGGCAAACTACTACACTCTGTGCTATTAAAGTTTAATATTATCTCGAAGTTTTTGCGGATTCAGCGGTCAATCACTTCAAGAAATCGGGAAATTGCAGAGAGTAGGTGATCGCTTTGGGGGGTTGCACTAGGTAAGGATTGTGGTCAATGTCCAATTTCAAAAAGCACATTTGGGCATGCATGCGCCTTGGCTGTAATAGTAAGTAAATGGGGTAAATTGTCACTTTGCCCCAATAATCTAAAACCAAAGCTAACTAATGAGGCTACAAATATCTTTACGTCCTCGACCGACTGATTTTTCTTTCGCAGGGAAAACGTTGCACTAATTACCCAAGTCGTTACATCTCATCTAAATTTTATGGGAAAAAGAAAGCACTGTTGCACAATATCTGAAATCGAAAAGGTACTTACGGGACACAAGTATTCATTCAAGACCATCACAGTCTTAAAATAAAATCTCGATACGCGGATCTGGATTCCCCAGGGTCCATCAAAGCTTTGTTGCCAAGACATGCTGCCACCAGTGTTGACAAGCTACAATAAAGAATACGTATTCCTATGTGTACAACTTGTAAGTTGACTGGGGTCAACGCATACACCACGATAAATACTGATATAGCTAACTATCGCAAATACAAACCACACAGGGTGCCTTGGTAGCGTCTTAACAATTTACGAATTTCAATATTTAAAGTACAATTATGAGGCAGGATATGATACATTCACTTTAATCGCAAGCCCTTGCTGGTGGTTACATGGAAGCGTATCACCACATTAAATGGTCACGCTCCAGTTACCTGTTCACACATTGACACAGTCCCATGTGTCATTGCTTTACTATCATGCACACATGTAATTGTTGCACATAGCAATAATTACATGTCATGGTCTGGTTAACAATAGCCACCAGACTAGACTCACCTTCGGCACCCCACCGAACACAGCACATTAGAATTTAAGATATTATCACACTTCACTTCCGGTGACACACACAATCTTTACATGGCTTTTATGATCTCAGCCACAGGTGTGTCATACTCATCTATCAAGTGAGTAATGTGATATTGATATAGTGCTACAATTATAGATACATATTACCATTATAATAATAATATATTACTATATGCTATAACAACCTATTTATGTATTATTGTGATATGAGCCTTCAGCCCATATCTAATACCATTGTAAGTAGTACATTAATATTAGCTTGAGGATTCATGGAATGACATGAATCCTCCACTCCATCCAAATGTAATATAATGTAATGTCATATATAATAATGTAAGCAGTTGGAAATAAACTCAAGGAGTAGACGGTCATCTTCCTACTCTCACTCCAGCCATCACTCAACGTCCAAGCATATCTTTATTATAGATTATCAAGCTCACATTACCCCAGGCACACATCATAATACATAGTAGCTAATCTTAAAGAGATTGGCTACCAGTAACATTTCATATACCACCGTAAATCATATTCATACACATTCTACATGCACTTGAAGATTCTGATGGTATGAAGAGTGTACTTGACTAACAGATATCGGTTGCGATAGTGTTGAGTACACAAAATACCTGAAGTTTATGAAAGTGTTGGCGTATATCATTTTGATGTCGGTTGCGACATGATATAGCTATACTGTATATGTACTATGAGATTTCGGTAGCGAAATGGTACACAGTTGACTTACGTTAGTGAAGATACTGGTTGCAGTATATACTTCGTAGTCATTCATGAAAATACACACTACACTACATTGGAATGGAACTACTTTTATGAATTTCATAAGAATCGGAATGGAATCATACTGATGTATCATACGGATACATATGACCCTGTGTCAATAACAGCATTATATGTTGCTTTGCTTATTATACGGTGATGGTATTTTTATGTAAGAGACACGTTGATGTCTGATACAAGCCAAACCACACCCGATACCTGAGGTGGAGGATGCACCAACGACTAGAAGTGGGAAAGTGAGACTAAACGTTGAACCGAAGAAGAAAACCAGAAAGCCGACTGACAATTCAACAGCAGTCACCACCTCTGAAAAAGGGGAAGAGAATCAGGTTGCTGATTGCCCTGAGGTGGAAGACACATACACACCTACTCCAGATCTGCCCACTGCCCCAATATTAGACGACAACTCAGACCAACACGATTTGTACTCACTCGGCAACACTACTAACCACCAGAGTTAGAAGGTCCTTACGAATCGGACCAAACGACTGAGGGAAAAGAGAATCAGGCTGCTGATTGTCCCTTAGTCATATTTGATTCTCCCCCTGCTAGGAGAGAGGAAGATAGAACAAACAAAAACTTGCTGAGACCGAGGAAACGGGAACTGAGAAGGAATCATCCATAGTGGAGACAGAAGAGTCAACTGGCAGAGCTAATCCGGGTGGTTGGACCCCAGATACGGGGAGCGACACCGAATCAAGCGAGGAGGAGAGCAATACCGATCTAAATCGGACGATTAGAAAAAGTCAGAAGGCAACACCAACCACACTTATCAATTCTATCTTGGGAACCCTCAATAATACCTCAACAACAAATACTTCTAACAGCAGAAATACCCAACAGTTCAGTTTGTGGACGGGTACGAACCTGTTCGAAAGTACAGAATCCAATATGGATGAAATGGATAGACGAATCGAGCAAGCAGTTAAAGCTGCACTCTACGGCCAACGAGAGTATCTCATGGCAGAACGGGAAAAGGATAGACAACAAGTAAATGAATTACTGAGTATTATCAAGCAAAAACGAGGCCTTGATGAATAGGGATCAAACCAACGCAGGAGCAATGGCTGATGCCTTCAAGGGACTCACGCTTACAACAATGACTTGTAAC
This sequence comes from Orchesella cincta, assembly GCA_001718145.1. Classification (NCBI taxonomy): domain Eukaryota; kingdom Metazoa; phylum Arthropoda; class Collembola; order Entomobryomorpha; family Orchesellidae; genus Orchesella; species Orchesella cincta. The sequence goes on along the minus strand of LJIJ01003217.1, from coordinate 7,884 downwards.
ATTGATCCACCCAAATTCGACATCAAAAAGATGACACCTACAGCTTTTCTCGCAGCGGCGGAAAATCACTTCTTGAGCATGGCGTATGACACTACAAAGTACTTGACTCATGTTAAGTCTCTGCTACCTGAAGACGTTAAGGCGTGGTACAACCACGAGCTCCCAACATTCAGGACATGGGCTGGATTCAAGACGCTTTTGAGAATAAATACGATGGATGGTACGACAAGGAGAAACGACGCAAGGAACTTGAAAAGAAACAACAGCATCTCAATCAGCCAACCGAGCGGTTCGTGTATGAAGTAATGGACTTATCCAAACAATGTTTCCCAGGAGACACAACAGCAGACCACATTAAGCGTGCTCAAGCTGCCCTTCACCCAAATTTAAGGGTTGGAATAGGACCAACTTTTACAAGACAGCCAAGGAGCTGATTGAAGCTTGCGACCTTGCAACTTCCTCAATGGAAGCCCAGGACATGATCTGGAAACGAGATTTCTCTGTACCACCCATGAAAGCTTCCGACAGGAAAGGTTTTACTGATAAACCCAACCAAAACAACCAAAAGCAGAACGCTGAAAAGAAATACAACAACCAAGAGACTACGATGGGTCGTGGCCAACTTCGAGGAGGTCCTCGTGGAAACTTTCGTGAAACAGCCGTGGAGGTTTTAGAGGGAACACTCGTGGAGCCCTAACTTCAGCAGAGGAGGGCTGGGACAATTTAACTCAAGAGGTGGCTACAACGCTGCAACAAACAATCAAAGAGAACCCGGAGAGGCAGTCGATCAACAGATGCCATCCGGGAGTAGAGGCAATTTCAGAGGTAGAGCGTCCGGTCGCGGGCGGAAAACCTCTTACAAAATGAACCAACAACTGGGTCGGTTCAAACATCCAATAACTTAGAAAAGTGTTTGAGATGTCACGGTTACAATCATTCGATATCCAACTGCCCGAGCCCAGCCCCTCGCGATGGCCTATCTGGAGGATGGAACCGTGGTTTCGATCGAGCTGCCAGAGAAAATCGACCCTGCGGAAGATGTCGGTTGCGACATGACGCAGCAGGAAGATTTAAACTAGAAGGGGATGGTACTTCAAAACCCCAAGGGTACCTATTCCCCATCATGAGTCTATGTCCAGCAGGGGTACCAGTGATTGAGATCACTACTAAGAAAACTACAATAAGCGCTTTACTTGACACAGGATCAAGCTACTCTTTAGTGGATCTAAAACTTGCAATGAAATTGCAACCCAACTTTAAGAAGCAGGAAGGAAAACCCTTGGTTTGTGCCAATGGCTCAACATGCAAACCAATGGGGAAAATAAATCTGCAGTTAAAAATCGGAGTGAAGGAGATAAACCATGACTTTTACGTAATGGAGAAACTTCCAATCCAATGCTTCATAGGAGCAGATATCATGAGGAAGCATGATATCGTATTACAATTAAAACAGCAAAGGTTTTGGTTCGGTAGCGAACCTGCTTTCTGTTTCCCAATCAATGGGACCTTTAAAAATAAAGCAAAAATAAATCTGACCATCGGATCTGACCAGGAGGACGCTTCAAAGGAAAGAATCCAAAAGATGGTGGAGAAACTATTAGCTAACTACCCAACAGTAGCTCGAAGTGACGACGGATACGGAAGAACAGACTTGACATACCATGTTATCGAGGCGGAGGGCCCACCGGTGAAATCCCCAGTTCGCAGGGTTTCACCAGCTCAACGTAAAGTTATACGAACTCAAGTTGAGCACCTTTTAGAAAAGGGAATGATTCGACCATCTAAAAGCCCTTACGCTGCCCCAGTCGTACTTGACTTGAAGAAGAATGGTGAATGGCGTATGTGTTTTGACTACACACACGTCTAAACGCCCAAACGAAGGACAATTCGGCACCAATGGAATCAACAGCAGGGATCTTAAGATCCATTCCACACGGGTATTACTATACCGTGATTGACTTGAAGAGTGGATACTGGCAAGTGAGACTTGCCGAGGAAAGCGTTGAGAAAGCAGCGTTCATCACACCTGATGGTTTATTTGAACCACTTGTCTTGGTCTTTGGCCTGAAGAACGCCCCAAAGACATACACCGCCTTAATGGCACGTGTTCTGGAGGGATTTATCGACGAGTTCTGTAAATGCTTCCTAGATGACATCCTGATCTACAGCCAAACGTTGGAGGAACATTTCCATCATCTTGAACGAGTCTTTGCAAGATTGCGAGATGCTGGACTGACAATCAATCGTCAAAAATGTTCATTTGCCCAGCGGGAAGTGGAATACTTGGGTCATTTGGTCGGCAGGAACGGGATCTCCAGGAAACCTGAGACGGTACGAGCCGTGAAGGATTTCCCAATCCCAACCCAGAAGCGAGACGTGATGAGTTTCCTAGGACTGTGTGGATGGTACTACTCGTACTTTATTGAGCACTTCGCCACAAAAGCAGCCACTTTATCAACTCACAGGGCAAAAATACGATATTCCATTGGAAAGCAGAACAGCAGATTGCCTTCGACGAGCTCAAGAGAGTCATGTGTGAAGAAGTTACACTTTACGGGATTGACTACGAGCACCCAATTATCATGAAATGTGATAGCTCTGACATAGGAGTTGGAGGATGTCTTGTCCAAGTCATAGACGGCCGGGAACGACCAGTAGCCTTCGTGAGCAAACTATTGAAGAAGTCAGAGAAGAATGCTCACATTTACGAGAAGGAGGCCTATGCGATCATTTTCTGTTACCAGAAGTTCCGTCAGTACATTGAAGGCCACAAGTTTACAATAATTACGGATAATAGAGCCGTAAACTACATCAAACATATGAAGGAGAGGAAGCCAAAAGTCATGAGATGGGCAATCGAGATTTCGAGCTGGAATTGTGACATCGTTCTACGTCCTGGGGACAAGAATTATGAAGCAGATGCACTGTCCAGAAGCCCAGTCACCCCACTTCCAGGGGAATCAAATTTATTTGAAGAATCAGAGGATTATGTATACGCCCCAGTAGCATCACTCTTCGAGGACATGATCACCCGAGAAGAATTGATCAGGGAGCAAGAGAAGGACGATTACTGCAAGAAGATAATAGAAGAAATGAAGAATAACTCCAACAACAATTTTAAAATGGTTGATGGAATCCTTAAAAGGAAAACGAGTTGGAAGATCCTTATGGATAGGATAGAAGACGGGAACGAGACGGACCCGGTACGACTTATAACGTATTTCGTAGACGAAGGACCGTCAATAATAGGGCTGGTGGGAGTTACTTACGAGTATGACCCACACGCGGATCCATTGGACAACCCATTGCCCGCACAGCTAACGGGATGTGCACCGACACTACCCATTAAGAAAGGCATGCCAGATGTAAGACTGGATTTGGCCATTCCAGCAGCAATGACAGTTTCCCGCACGAAGAAAAAGAAGAAGAATGACGATCCACAGAAACTAAAGAGCAAGGAACTTTTGAAGAAAGTTCCATCAGGCACGTACTACGTGCCAGTCGTACCCTTATCTTTGCGAACGCGCGTCCTGAAGATGTTCCACGATGTACCGCAAGCCGGACACTTATCATATAAGCCCACAGCAAGGAAGATCAAGGACCGTTTCTATTGGTACAAAATGGATAGCGAGATAAGGAAGTATTGCAAAGAGTGTCGAATTTGCCAGCAGAGTAAATCGAGAAACTCTTTACCGTATGGACTGATGCAGTCATCGGATATACCAAGTCACGTGATGGAAGTCATTCACGTTGATTTCTGTGGCCCACTCCCGAAGACAGGAGGAGGAAGACTTAACGAGTATCTATTTGTGGTTGTGGACTGCTTATCCAGATGGACGGAACTCTTTCCAATCCGGAAAGCTACAGCAACCAAAGTGAAGACCATTCTAGAGAATGAAATCATCTGTAGATATGGCACACCAAAGGTGATTGTGAGCGATAACGGCTCACAATTTACTTCGTCGATTTTCCAGGACTTTTGCAAAAGCTGGAACATCAAGCAGAGACTTACGAGTCCTTACCACCAACAATCAAATATGAGTGAGCGAGTCATCAAGACGCTCAAACAAATGCTTCAAGCATTTGCTACGGATTCCCACACTACATGGGATGAACATATCCAGAAGTTTGCTTTTGCACTGAGAACCTCAGTGCACAGCACAACTAAGGCTACACCAAGTTTGGTTATGTTTGGCAGGGAACTTACCTTGCCAATCGATAACGAGTTGTTAGGTTCGGGTTTGTCGAACGATACAACGAGGCTGGAGGCACTTTTGAAGCTGCCAACCAAGATGAAAACGATCGTGAAGTGGATTACAGAGAATATCAAACAATCGCAGGAGACCAACAAAGAACAATATGATGTGCGCCATCAGCCACATGACTTCAAGACGGGAGATATTGTCTGGATGTTCAATCACGAGCTGTCAAACAAAGCAGCGAAGAAGACCAAGAAGTTGTGTCCAACTTGGGTTGGACCTTACAAGTTAGGGAGACAGGAGAACGCAAATACGTTCGAGCTTTTGACGATTCCAGATGAAAGAAGCATCGGGAAGCGTCATACTACGGAATTGAAACCGTTTATCGGTGAATTGGAGGAGAGAGATTGAGTGCATATAACATACACTGAGATGCACGAAATGCTTAGGTTCGGGTTGCCGAATAACGCATTGCTTTTTGCTTGGGAGCTTTAAAACATTAAAGGTTCGGGATGCCGAATAATAATGTATATATTGTAAATATTTGCAGATGTTTTTGTCTGCTAGAGCGAGAAGGGGTCATGAGTACCGTTACCAGCAAACGCGAATGGTGAGGAATTACGGCTCTGTAGTTCGAGCGTTTGAGGAACCTCAGTTTGAGGCATTCCGGAGATCCAGGCAACATAGGATCCGAAACCCATTTCTGAGACAAGAACACCCGTTGTCTGTGTCTGTGAAGGAGTGGTACCTCAACAGAGGCGATCTGATTGCCCCAGCTGATCAGATGACTGTGCGGAACGTACAGAAGAGGAGTTTTGGGGGAAAGACGTGGATTGATACCAGGGAATCATTGGCAGAAATGATCAAGGTGCTGAAAGATGCCAAGGAGTTGGCATGGGACATGGAGATGTCTATCTTACGATCGTATGATAGTGAACATCCAACGCTGATGCAATTTTCCATTTGGCCAGATGATTACATCGTTGATGTATTAGTACTTTGGGAAGAGATGGATTTGTTGAGAGAGATTCTTGAGAATAAGGATGTGATGAAGGTGGCACATGGATGCAGCAATGACTTACTAGCTTGCAAGAGGTTCTGGGACATCCACCCAGTGAATGTGCTGGACACGCAAGAAGTGTACCAGGAGTTGTTCGGAGGAGAGCCAATCGGGCTTGGAAGCTTTGTCGCAAAAATGATTCCGGATGCGGAACTGCGCAAAGACTTGCAGTGTGCAGACTTCAGCAGAAGACCGCTGCATAAGGACTTGCTAGAGTATGCAAGGGACGACACACGATTTTTGCTCCGTGCTTGGCATAATTTGAAGGCAGATGTGAAGACGTGCTCAGACACGCAATTAGGAGGAATCATGACACGCATGAAAGCGAAAATGTTCGTGAAAGTTCGAGTGCTGAGAAAGGATGAGTTGTCCTCTAGAGAGGCCAACATGAGTGAGCCAAGTAAAAGACTTTTTACGGGATTATTTGCCTGGCGAGACCAAGTAGCAAGAAGCCACGATGTTTTCCCGACGATGGTGATGGAGGACAGTGAGCTGAATAAGATAGCTAAGATGAAGGTTGCTCACAAAGACGGAAACATTCCGAGGTACAGGTTTTGTACGAAAACAGAGGTTGCCGCACTTGAGGAAGTGATTGCTAGATTCCGGGTTTCTGAGAATGCAAGGAAGGAGGAGATGAGCGCTAGAACGCCAATCATTAGGCGAGTGAAGGCCAAAGTACGGTCTAGAGTTGTGATCCCAATGGTGCAGGTTGCTGCACGGGAAGTGGTGATAGAGAGCGAAGATGATGATTTGGACTGGGCGACGAGTTTCTTGGAAACGATTCCGGCAGAAGTACCACAACAAGTGGCATCGGTGGCGGAACCGCTAGAGTGGCCGGAGGACATGGAGATGGATTTTGATGAGCAGCCAAGTGACTCTCAAGAACGAGCAACTGAGCAGAGTGAGGAGCCAGAGCAAATGGAAATAGGAGAGGATCGTAGTGATTCAGTGAATGATATTGATAGTTTTGTAAATTTAGCTCTTAATGATGATGTTTTGGTGATTAGAGAAGTAGAAATGAGAGATGAAACGTCAGAATTTGAGGCTTTTATTAGCGGAAGAAGCAATGAGAAGGTGTCTGAAGAGAATAGGCAGACTGTGGAGAATTTAGAAGAGACTAGAGAGAAAGAGAAAAGTGTAGACGAGTCAATGAGTCCAGAAGCAATGAAAGCTAAGTATCAGATAGCGATGAAAGGTAGATGTGATAAGTGTTTTAAGAAGGACCATTGGTCGACTTTTTGTCCATATAAGAGAGCTTCGGAAATGAGAGACAGGGATAAAGAGGAGTTAGTTGAGTTTAAGAGTAAAGTGTTTGAAGAGTTTCCAGAAATTCCGCAATATATTGCTTATGCAAAATTTAGGAACAACGAAGCTCGGAAACAGAAGCGACTACAAAAGTCCGCAAAGAGAGGCAGGCGGTAATTACCGAAGGCGGAGAGTACGCTACAGGGGAGATTTAGAGGAGCAATGCAGAGCATTTGCCTGAAATGCGTACGGAAGTAGGTTACTCTGAGATGCTGGCTGCAGCATGAGGAGTTATGAATACATTTCTGATTGGAAATGTAAATGAATAAGTATACCTTTGGTATTGTGCATAAAGTCGAATGTTTATGCAAGCGATATTGGAAAAGTTCATGAATGTTAATGATTGTAAAAGGTACAACAAAACGAGGGAAAATGCCATTCTCATTCCGGTTAGGAACAGAGCTAAGCGTCTCTACTATCTTGTCTTGTGACAATATTATTTTCCATTTAGTTTCCATTGTCCATTGTAGTTGTAAAATATAATATTAATTGCCGTTTCCTTTCGATTAATAAAACCGCGTACCTTCGGGTAAAGTAATAATTAAATTACGTTGTGCGTTGCCGTCAATTTCCTTGTGCTAATAATATTACTCACCATCCACTGATCGAAGCGTGACATTCGGATATATCACCAGTAACAGTAACCTGAGCTTTCTGAGAGAGATACATCATCCGTTGCGAAACCATTGTAAGCTGATACTCATATCATAATCACGCTATTCTATATTATATGCTAGCAAAAACCCTTTCAGAGCCAGTGGGCTTAGCGTTGCGCCGTTCGCATTCAGTCAAATAGCTCATATTGGTTCTGCAACTGTGCACTTTTACCCTACGTTCCTGACTGCGACGTCAGCGGCTCCATGAAAGGTGCTATTGTAGACTAGTTTTCTGGACAGGCGTTATCTTCTACCTTACCTCTTCACTTTGAGAATCTGCAATAAAGTCCTTAATAACAAAAATATTAAATTTGTAATTTTTGATGGTCTAGCACAAAAGCAAAGGTATATCGCTTATCGAATACCCTAAATGTAGCTAGAGTTTATTTCCTACTAATCATTACCATCATTTCAACATACCCTAGAAGCTAACAAAAATCGTATGTATATCCACACTTAAAATACTTTTGCAAGCCAATTTAGCCAACATCAACTTATAAACGTTGATTTGAACTGACTACCCAGCTGTTACAAAAGGTTGGGAGCTATAAAAATTTGTTGTAAAAAAAATTTTCATGTTCTTATCATATATCGAATCTGTCTATCAGCATTTGGAGATGCAAGTAAATTTGTGATTTTATTACCGAATTCGAAAGAATTGTCA